>APFE030027601.1:18411-122346 GCA_000404065.3 Pinus taeda | reverse complement strand
GTCCTACATTGTGGATTTACTTAGAAGTAAAGGTCTTTACCGAATCGCCACAGGCCAAGAAACCAAGCCAAAAGATGAAGATAAAGTAGCCAAATGGGAAAATAGGCAAGATCAAGCACGTGGGTTGATAGGGATGTCTATCTCTCCCGATCTTAGATTCCATATTGCTGAACTTGATACTCCTGATAAAGCAATGGAGCAGCTTACTAAAGTTTTTGGAATAAAAAATGAACTGAGAGCCCATCAGCTTGAAAATGAGTTGCTTATGTTGGACCCCAATAATTTTTCTTCCATTTAAGATTTTTTGTCCAAGTTCAAGACCCTTAGACTTCTCTTGTAAGGTGTTAAGGTTAAGAAAGAAGATGGTAGGGTTATCTATTCCATTCTTACTAAGTTGGGAGTAGCCTACTCTGTGTTTGTTTCCACCTTCCCTTCTACTAGAGAAGCCTTCATTTCTCAACGACAAGACTACAGGTCCCACTATTTTGATTCCTTTTGCGATTATTTAATAAGAGAACAAGAAAAACTCTTACATCTTGGTCTTCTTAATCTTGGAAACTCTTCTAAGAAAGCCCTAGCCACCCAAAAACAACCAAATTCAAAGAATCCTAAGAAGCAGTATCCTAAAAAGAATGGTCCTCAACCAAGCAAGGGTCCTAAGAAATTCCATTCTCAAAATGAAAAATCATTTCAACAAAATGATAAGGCAAATAAAAACAAAGGGAAGAAGATTTATAGACATTGCCACTTTTGTAATTGAGATGGCCACTTAGAATCCAAATGCTTTAAGAAGATGCAATCCTTGGAAGCAACAATGAAGAAGCATAACATCCATTTGGAGCACTCTTCAACTTCAACTTCATCTTCAGCAATAAAACTTTCTACACGTGGTTGTCAATCATCTCGGTCTGGTTATGCACTAAATGTATCTTCTTCTTCTTGTTCTCACGAGTAGCTCATTGATTCTGGAGCTTCTTATCACATGGCCAGAAACAAAGCCATGGTTTCTTCTTTAAATGATTGTAACACCAAAAATATATATCTTGGTGATGATAGATCTCTTAGTGTTGTAAGGACTCGAACTATTCATCTAGAAAATGGTCAATTTAATGATGTATTATGTGTTCCAACCTTATCCTGCAACCTTCTATTTGTATATCAGATAACTCATTCAAGTGAAGGTAAAATCGATGAATTTTCACCTCATGATGTTGTAATTAAGGACCTAATAGATCCTCGATAGATTTTAGCTACTGGCATTGTTGATGATTTTACAAGGTTGTATAAGTTTAACAACTTTGGGTCATCAACTCTTCCCCCGGTATTTGTTGCTCATAATGATGAAGTGAGCAAACTTTGGAACGAGCGATTTGGTCACTTAAATTATCGATGCCTTCAAAATCTATGTAAATAAAATATGGTGATAGGTATTCCTATGGTATCTTGCATAGATGGTGTTTGTTTCGGATGTGTACTCGGAAAACATCATCAAGATAGTTTTGAAAAATGTGCCTCTTGTTATGCCTCATCCCCTTTACAGCTTTTGCATAGTGATTTATGTTGTCCACTTCCAATTGTTTCATTCTCTGGCTACAAGTATTTCTTAAATTTCATTGATGATATCTCTAGACACACTTGGGTATACTTCTTAAAACTCAAGAGTGAAGTACTTAACATGTTCTTGGCCTTTAAGGCCTTTGTTGAAAAACAATCTGGACATCAAATTCTTAAGCTAAGATCTGATAATGGAGGAGAATATGTTAACAACAAATTCATCAAATTTGTACTGAGCATGGAATTCAAATGCAACATATTGTTCCATATACTCCACACAAAAAATGGTGTAGCTGAAATGAAGAGTCACGCCTTAAAGGAAATGGATAATTGTATGCTTCAATCTAAATGACTTAGCCTTAATTTTTTGGTAGAAGCAATTAACTGTACAAATTACATAGTAAATTGCACTCCTACTAAGGTTTTAAAGAATATCACTCCAAAAGAAGCATGGAGCTCAATTAAACCAGATGTAAGTCACTTTCGTGTTTTTGGAAGTGAGCATGGGCCCATATTCCAGATGAGAAACATAAAGGTTTAGAACCTAAGAGTGAAAAATATATTTTTGTTGGATATTCTGAAGATGTTAAAGGATATAGACTTATTCCACTTAAGTGAAAAAAAATTATCATTAGAAGAGATGTAAAGTTTTCTAAAAATATATGGGCCTACAAGCCTAGTTCGGTGGATGTGCCACCTCTCTCCATCCCTTCTAGTTCTGAAAATATTTCTTCTTCAGATGATGATAGTGAGGATGACCATCCTCTCCCACCTTCTCAGGATCCTCCTTCATCTCATCAGCTTCCAAAATGGGTCCATGCTACTTGGGATGCAGCAGGTGCTCTTGCAGGTTATCCTACAGATCAGTGACATACACGTTCTCAGTTCGATAGAGCCTCTTCTTTACTGGCTCAAGCTTCAACGAATCATGATCTTGACACATTTGTAGAAGCTTTAGGCCATCCAGATTTGGATGCAACTATGAATGAAGAATATCGTTCACTATTGGCAAATGATACATGGGATCTTGTTCCTCTTCCAAAGGGAGGAAAACTTGTTAGATGCAAATGGGTTTACAGAACCATGTTTGGACCAGATGGAAAAGTTGATAAATATAAAGCTCGTCTTGTTGCTAAGATTTTTTCACACGTTAAAGGCATTGATTATACTGAAACCTTCTCCCCTATTTCCAAAACGAAATCTATCTGCCTTGTTCTTTCCCTTGCTACCTCTTTCAAATGGGAAGTCCATTAGATGGATGTTAAATCTGCCTTCTTGCATGGGAACTTGCATGAATAAATATATATGGAACAACCTCTTGGATTTATACAAACAGACTCTAGCCTTGTATGTCGGCTTAATAAATCCCTTTATGGTCTCAAGAAATCCCCTCGGGCTTGGTATGCCAAAATGGATAACTTTCTTTTAGATACTGGCTTTTCTAGGTGTCATTCCGATAATATTGTCTACACCAAGAAAGTGTGTAAGTCTCTTATCATTCTTGTTCTTTATGTTGATGATCTTATCCTTAATGGTAGTGATCCCAACCTTATAAACCATGTGAAGTCCAGCCTTAAAAAGAAGTTTGAAATGACAAACTTAGGAGACTTGCATTATTTTCTTGGTCTTCAAGTCTTGCAATCCAAGGAGGGTATTTCCCTTTCCCAGTCGAAGTATGCCTATGATCTTCTACACCAATTTAACATGGAAGATTGTAAGCCAACCCCTTATCCCTTTTAGTTAGGAGCCAATCTTTCATTCACTTTTACTTCCCCTGAAGTTGATGCTACCTTACACCATCAGCTTGTAGGAAAAACTTTGTATCTGACCCATACCCGTCCTGACCTTTCCTTTGATGTTGGCCTTATTGCTCGGTTTATACAAAACCCAAATGAAAATCATTGGAAAGAAGCTAAATGAATACTTTGTTATGTTTGAGGTACAGTTCTGTTTGGGATTTATTACAGTGCAGAAGCATCTCCTCTATTGGTTGGTTTCACTGATTCCAATTGAGCTGGTGACCCTGATGATCAGAAGTCTACTGCTGGTTATGTCTTCACTCTTGGTTCTGGACCTATTACATGGGCTTTCAAGAAACAAATTTCCATTTCTCTTTCTTTAGTAGAAGCAGAGTATTGCGGCGTTGTAGAAGCTAGTAAGGAAGCCTTGTGCCTTCGTCAAATCCTCTCAGAGATTTGGCTTTCAGCAGCAGCATCCAACTACACTTTGGTGTGATAATAAAAGTGCCACCCAACTATGCAAAGATCAAGTCCAACATCAACGCAACAAACACATCGAACTACACATGAACTTCATCAGAAAGCTCATTCATGACCATGTTCTTGAAGTGCAATATTGTTCAACAGATGATCAAGTTGCAGACATCTTTACAAAGGCTCTCACAAAAGCGAAGTTTACTAAAATTCGATTTATTTTTGGAGTTCAGGAAGTTGTCACTAAGGGGGGATGGATCTAATTCCTCCTTCTTTGTCCTATTGTGTCATATTTGTACATCCTTCAATCCTATCCCAAGTTGTTCTTAAGGGGGGATGTTAGGTTATTCCGACACATAGGAAATAGTTAAGTATAACTCGTCTAGTGTAGAGTTAGGTAAAATGTGTTTCTTTACTATGTACATTTGTAACTTACAATCCAACGGTCATGATATGTTCTAGACATGAAGTGATCTGACGGTTCATTCTCTCCTCGGTATTACCGACACTAGATCTGTGGCTTAACACCCGATTGGTCCATGATATCTATTTAAAGAGCATGGAGGATCATTTGTAGGGTGACCATTCATGAGAGAAGCTTATGTAAAATTTCATTCTTTCATTAATAAATTGCCTGAAGTGGCCACATTGGCTCAGGCCGTGGACTGTTTCCCTCTTTGAGGGTTTTAACTACATCAAGAATACTGGTGTATTGATCTGTGATCTACTTGTGCGCAGTGTACTTTGGTGTTCTATTTGAGGAACTTACCCTGTAAAATCCTACACTCAAACCTTTGCCAACCCAGTCCTTGGTTCAACTCCTATGGTTTCCATGTTGAAACTTCAAGAACTAATCATAACTTGCAACATGGATATTACACCCAATATGAAATCTTCAATAAAAAAAAAAAACAAAGTTGAGAAACATTATTCTACAAACGCATACTGATGGAAACTATGAACAACCAAAATAATCAAAACTATTGAAAGTACCCAACCATGTAGATATGTCATTTCCCTAATTTTTCTTCATCTCATCATATTTTGTTCCTTGAAAAGTGAAAATCAAAATTTATAAATGTTGGGAAATAAATATATATTAAACAAAATAAAATATTCTTAAAAAAATTATGGATACATATGCTCCTAGTTTAGATTGTGTACCATCTCCTTGGGCCTTAGTTTCCTTACTGAATCCTTCATTTGTCCCGCCAACCTAAAAATTGAACATAAAATGTATAAGCCACACCATAAAATTTATGTGACTTGAATTCATTCATAATTTGAAGAAAAAAATCTATATACATAGTAGTACATGTGGTGCATGTAGATAAACATTTTCGTGACGGATAAATTATTCCACTGAGTTGAGAAATTCACCATTTAAAAATAATGTGTTGGCAATGTTGGACCCATCATCATGTCAGGGGATCTCCCCGGTAAGAAGTCCCAACTAGATCTCAGACCATTTGGATTAGGAGTCCCAGCAGTGGGTCGTACGGTATCACCTTCACCATTGTTTTGAACAGAGGAAAGTAATATGTCCCTATTGGTAGCAATGGTGTGACATATGCAATAAGTCAAACAAGGTGTATGAGTGGTTCTAACACACAAAGGGTGAGGTGAGTGCACACCTTGGAAACCTATGAAAGCACAAAGTTAAGAAGGGAACACAAGAGCAAATATGCATCACAACATGGAAGGAAAGTGAGCTAGCAATCCAAAGTGATGGTTAAACCAACAACACATTTCAGTAAGGTTCCTACATACATATACTAAAAATAGTTACACAGGCATGCGTAAGCAAACAGATACATATATCATTTGGAGTAAACAAGATAGCTAAAATACAATAAGACATATGCATGAAACGTGATCGCTCTATTATATTAAGAAGTGTAAGTTACAGTTATACAATACAACCATCACCAACCACTATTTTCGACAGTGGAACGTTATAGTCACTACCGCCTACCCCTCCAAAGAGATATACTAGCTCTGCACAGTGGAGAAGCCAAGGCTCATTACAATACTTTCCAAGATCTCTCTAAGATGCTCCTATTGAAAGCTTGGCTAATCAAAAGCCTATACAATGAGTTATGAGGGACTATATATAGCAAAGGGTGGGGCAGCCCTTGACATTCCCGTTTGTGACTGTTTATATATCCTCATCACTCTTCATCTACTCTATGATTGTTACATCCAACTATCGACACTTGAAATTTCACTTGATAAGACATTACATATAATCTGCACATGTACCCATGTGAGAAAAAATAGGATTGAGCAAGCAATTCATGACATCACCATGACTCGAACAATCATGGGAAGACAAACTCTTCGACATCCTCACGATGGTCAACAGTGGCAAACTGATGCTAAGCTTGGTAGTCCTAGATGGTGTTGTGTACTCTGTGGTGACATATTTATGGAAACAAACTCTTGCCTCCAAAGCTTCTGGGTACACTACTCGAGCTCCTCTATCCAAATCATTTGATACCATGCACATCATTGTCTTGAGTGTGGCTGGACCAACAACATACTGATGCATGGTGTCTGCACTAATCACCAAGTTTGGGCTGGTGGCTATGCGCATCAACTCGTCAAAGCATGAGTCAAGTTCCAATCGGACCTATGCCTTTGTCTTTGCCTAAGTCAGTTTCCAAATAGATGGGATCATGTGTGCATGCACAACAACATCCATACTTTCGAATACACGTGCATGGGAAGCTTGTAGACTAGTTTTGAGTTGTGGGAGATCTTCATAGATCCATATCTGACTCTGGATGCGTGCCTTCATCTGGACCGCTCTAGACTTCATCATCTTGGGCAAGTGTAATGGGGCTCACTTGTATCTCATTTTCCATGTGTTTCATGTAATCAACAATAGTATGCAAGTTTGACAAGATATGTGCTCTCCTAGCACATCGTTGCTACCAACCATTGAGATGGACAACTGCTTTATGCACAGTGCCAAACTTGGAATAAAATGCCCGCGTGTCTATCTTAAGAGACAATAATTCATCCAATATTGCCTTCTTCAACTCTGCTCGGGGAGATGTTGTAACCAATTCTCCTCTCGGCTTGGCTATCTGTAACTCCTTAGCCATTTTCTCATTCTCAGTTATCAAGGCGTGAACACTCAAGCTAGGTGGCTTTGGCATATGCTTTGGTAGCGTTAGCCAATGCTTCTGGATGCTTCCACACGTCAGACATGATCACTCATTCCTCAAACTATGCAGGAGATGTGTGATCATCCCCAATAGACACTCTTGAGATTGCACAACACTATTTTGTGACTCGTCAAATGATATGTTGTGCATCTCTCCTTCTGACTAATCTCCAAGGATTTCAGTGTCTCCTTCGTCGGTTGGGACTTGCTCTACGTTCGGATTTGGTGAAGTTGGTGGGTCAACCTCTTGATGATAAGGCATGAGTTCGATGTCTTTCTCTAACCCCTACTGCTCCATATCTGTATCCATCTACTCCAGTGCTTGTTCAATATATTGAGCAAAGACATGCTCCTGTGACTGCTCACCCTATCTTCTTGGTGCCACCTATTTGGATGAGTCGACTACCTGTACATACATAGTTTCATCTCTTTGTACATGTTGTGCCCCTTGCTATACTTGTTCTTGTTGTGCTTCCTTCTCCTGTCTACATAGCTCATATTCCTTCCGGAGTTGCTCCTTCAACTCATGGAACTCCTGCTTTGTTTCCTCCATTCTCTGTTTTCTTCTCTGCCTTTGCGTGGTTCTCCTATCGCTTTGTTTCCTCTTCACCTCTCTTTCCAAAGCTTCTTTCTCCACAAGTGGGTATGCTCAGAACTTGTAGCTTTGCTCTGCCTCCGCGTTGTCTACAATCTTCCTCTTGCCTTTGTCATGCACCGGTATGTTTACCTTTGCTGGTGTCGCTGCTGGTTCTCTTTTGTACACTGCTTCATGCTACTTCACTAACCATTCCACAGCGGTGCCGACTAGCTCATTGGGCCTGTAGAAGTTGTGAAAATATCCCCATGGGTCTTCCTCCGCCCAATGAAAGGCCCCGTGGATCCACTAAAATTGTACTCTCATGCAGTGATCTTTTACAAAACAATGCGGATCATATGGATTGCAACTTTGGGTGTCGAATGGATATTTCTTGATCTCCTCTGCTTCGACATATGTCTTCTTGAAATTTTGTATCTCGTATAACCCGATCTGCAATGGAAGAGCGGGCCAAGGTGCCTTCTTCTTCCAATGCAGCCTAGATGACAATCCTTCTGAGATGTTGTATGATACTTCCTGCATGACGAGCTTGTCTAAGGCAAACTTCATAAAAACATGTGGAGGATTCTTCGTGCTATACATCTGTATGAAGGTGACGAACGATGAGGCATACCAATCCACCATGTCGATCAATGCCTCCATTTATTCCTTTGACATGCAAGGTGGATCCTTCTCAAATATCATCTTGTACACCGCGGTGACAAAATGATCAGACAATTGTGTGATAACTCCTTTGAAGCTGCATTCAGACAACATTTTACAATAAGTTTTCACAGATTTCTCTGCTGACGTCCATGCCCACTTCAAGACTGAGAACTCCTAACAGGCACAGTTTGCATCCAAGATGTAAGTAGACATGTAGATTTCTTCTTTCTAGCCTTTGGGTGGCTATTGAGCTCTCGTTACCTATTCCTTCAACCGATGAACCAACATGTCGGACTAGTTGCATGATTTGCCTTCACTAGCCAGTTGGTCCAACACGATCACCTAACTCTATGAGCAGGTCTTCGTGCTCTCTTGGCCATGCAGGTGACATGCAAATATGACCAAGTATTGATATGCCTTCCACTGTATCTTCATCTTGTAAACATGGTTAGGTGTCCTCCTGAATTTGGCTGGCTCATTTACCCAGTTCTTCAAGATATCTCTGGAGTTGGAATTTTTGTTTGGTATGCTGAAGGGTTACTCCATGGTGATCATTGGCTTCGACATATGGTACATCTGTTCATAATCCTGTGCCCTAAAGGTAGCAATATCTATCCCGTTGATAGTGCTCAATGTCATTGTCTCAGGATCAGTGTGTGAGACAATCCAATGTATCATGTCCACACATGGGAACATGGGATACCTGCATACAATCCATACAAACCAGACTTGTGAATGTTCACATAGACTTGGCGATCTTCAATGTGTTCCCAATTTTTCGTGCAAGTGCATCATTAACCTCTTGCCATTTCAGTTTGATTTCCTTGTTTACAATTAGATTGGTGTCTTCATATATTGACAAACTTGTAGACACTCACTCAACTACTACTCCAATTGCATTTCCATCAGTGTCCTTTGATCCTTCTCTCTTAGAGGCCATTGATCCCAAACTACTCTAAGGAAAATAGACACCTACTAGATCTAGAGACATGGAAACATGCATGGCAAAAAATATGTCAGCTAAAACCAAAGCAAATTTGAGGAATGACATGCAACATACTTGGGGATTGACTGGCAATGATTGCACAATTTTTCTTGGGAGGCCCAGAGACTAGCTACCGGAACTTTACACAAGGTAGTCCAGACTGCTGAGAGGCTAGCTGACTACTAGAATTGCACAATGCGCAATCCAGACTGGCCTGCTGGGTGTTGGGATTATTTAATGCGCAATTTCAGCTGGCAAGGGTTGAAGGCCCAGGGACTGCATTGTGCAATTTTCTGGGCTAGTAGTCACTGCCTCTCAGAATTGCACAAGGGAAGACTGGAGGATAGTCACTAGACAAAAATACACATTTTCTGGGATGAAGGCGGAGCCTTCCCTCTCAGGATTGCATAATGTTGTCTTGGTGAGGTAGATTTCGGGTTAAGGTTTCCTAGATCCACCGTCGGGAAACTGAAAGCAAATAGAGATGTGAATGCATGGCGATACTAAGCGTAAGTAGGAGTGAATGATCATGCATGTAAATAGTGAATTCAGGATTCATAAATGGAGCAACATGCATGTGTGTGAAGCGAGTTGTCGAATCAGTGACCATTCGTGTAAAACAATGTCATGCATGCAACAATGGTGAGATGCTAACGAAAACTGAAACAGTGCTAGTACAAGCTAATATGCAAGTAAATGATAACAATCATTCACATAAATCAAGTAGACAACACTTACACAAGCCAAAAGACAAAAAGCGACAAAAATGTTGCAAAATACAAGTTAAGCGGACTTACCCAGAAATATTTGAGCTGGATGTGTCCAAGACTCTTGGATGTGTTATGGGATGTTATAGCTCCAAGATTGATGTGAATAAGTGAGCTCTGAACATTGAGTAAATAATTTTGAGCCTCATGATGCACATGCCACAAATCTAGGAAAAAAAACACTTGGAGGAAGGTTTCTAAAACAATCTTTGCATGTAGTCTCCAGTTGCTAAAAATAGCTCCCTAAAATCTAGGAATGCTTTTTGCCTATTGCTTTTTGATATTTCGGGAAAAAGGAGCCATGCATGTAAGTAAATTTTTCTCGGTCCCAAGCAAAACTGGTCAACTCGATGGCACATGCAACAACCTCCTTGACTGAGGGAGAAATTTGCACAGTTCTGGGAGGGAGTTGGGCTAGCTGCCTAGAGGGATTGTGCAATTTTTGGGCTAAGCAGCTGACTGATGCCTTGAATTCGGAAATTTCTGGGCTGACAATTCCTACTGGGTTAGATTACATAGTTTTCTCAGGGAAGGCTGACTAACAAGATTATGCAATTTCTGAGGCCAGTAGGCTACTAGTCAGATTTACCCAATTTCTGGAGGGAAGACTGGTTCCTCTCCAGAATGGCATAATTTCTTGAGGGAGTTGCCCAGCCAATAGCTGGACCAAGTCCAGGGAAGTATCTTATGAGGGGAATGCAACAAGCTATCATGCACATGATGTCATGATGCTTGAAAACCATTGAAGCTCATGCACTTGATAGTGCAAGACATGTCGTTGAGGATGGTTGGTAGGGAGGCTCCAAAACAAAGCTAAGGGATTTTGGAGGGTGGTTGTAGCCATTACAACATAATGAAAAGTGCATAATTTCGAATTAATATGTAAGTGGTTTTTGGAGATAGAATGTATATATAGCTCAACATAATAAATTTATGTAACATGAATTATATCTAACCTTGTAAATGTGATTTTATAGTTCATTAATCATATCTTCCCAGCACATACCTCGCCAAGGCTATGAATGTGGTGAGCCATGAGTCACATAAAATGATCTCTAAAAGATGATGCATATCTCTTGAGATCTCATCGATCCATCTCTCTCAATACCTCAAGTAGAATACTAAAAAATAGTGTAATTTGTTCCTCACTCTTTGAATCTTTCCTCTTCTGTAACCTAACTACCAACCCTCGCAGAGCATCTTAAATAAGCTCCCTGATATTCTCCATTTCCTGAGCTATTCTGATGAATGTAAAAATAAGTTCATCTTGAAGTGAAACCACTCTAGGTGGTCGAGGTGCTAAACGAGGCGTTGAAACCATAAATCCAACATATTTCATAGAATCAGGTTGTTTATGTATGACATTTCCCTTCTCCATACAATTTGGATCCCATATCTATATAATTGGGATCCATGTGCTCTCAAAACTCAATCTACAACATCCTCGCAAAATATTTTGGCACTTCATCATTATTGAGGAACTTTCCGTATGCACATAGGAACTTTTGATAAATAAATGGTGAAATATTGGGGTCATTAGATCTTGCAAAATTCATATGTTTTTTTGTCATCAGGCCGCAATTCAAATAATGACAAGACCATTTCTTCAGCGACGATGATTTTCACTTCACTATAGTAGTGGATACCAATAAATGATGATATCCTCCTACATATCATGCCAAAAAAACCTTGGTTGTCGGTCCAACCCCACTATATGCCTTTATGAAAATCTCCAAACTATGCAAAACTATTTGGATACAATCTTGAGTAGGACTAGAGAGATTTCTATTTTCTAGCTTATTCCACAATCTTGTGGAATGATCCCTCATTCCATCAATAGTAAGATTGGAGATGTTTTCTTCCCAAGGCACCTCCTTAGGAACATCATCTAGGATGGGGTTAAAGAGGGTACTAGTTTGGATAGCAGGAAAGAATTTCTGCCTTACAACCTCTCCCACTATGATGAGGCCGTGTACGAGGATGACAAAAAGCTGTAGCGTTTTAAATGTTCACATATTATTTAAATGTAAATGGATTTCACATGGATAACTCAGATTTAAAAAATGTTTACATTTAAAATTACCTGGTGAGAAAACTATCTCAGTCTTTGAGCTTCTTGTTGGAGGATGATTTTCCCCTTATGAGGAAACAAACTCATATATATTACTCCCTGTATAAAACATAAAATTGTCAATCATGCATAAGTATGAGACATGTGATAACTTTCACCATTAAACATGTCTTGAACCATATTTATGTTTAACCTTCACTTGTATGCTCCTTTATGGTTTTCTCAAAATCAATATGGTCAACCTAGGGCTCAATCGATTCACCTATGGATGATGATATTTTTTCACATTAAATATGTGTGAAAGAAGAAATTATTCACATGATAAACATTAAATTTATACCATAGACTTGAACATGTTAAATAGAAATCTAATGTGTACCTGTACCATGCCCATTAGACCCTTCAAAATTGTGTCTATTCAAGAGGGAAGCACTATCAATAGATATATATGTAGGGACCATAAAAAACTTTAGATTTTCAATCACAAGTGTGAGACATGTGTGATAATATTTCCTGCATTAAATATTTCACTTCAATCTTTATGTTCATATTTTACCTGAACCAACTCTATTAGGCAATGGGTTGGTTCTTGAAGGAAAAGTTATCAAATAAGAAACTAAATTCATGTGTAGTTCCAAATAATTACAACCAACCTCAAGATCAACCCTTGAACTTGTTGACAACAATAGTTTTTCACATTAAACATAATTCTAGAAGATTGGTCACTTGTTAAACATTAAACTTATAGCGTAGAGTTGAACATGTTTACTAGAAATCGAATGTGTACCTATAGCATGCCCAAGAGACCCCTTAGACTAGAGTCTAATATGCCTATTGCAACGTGACACTACTACTCCCTTGGAGAGGAATTGCAAGGGTTCATTGGAGACATTGTTTGATGCCATTGTAACTATATACAAGAGGACTAGTTATTAATATTGGATTTTCTTTTGATAAATATCAAACTTAATTTTTGAATCTAGCTTACATATTCTTTAAAATAAATCATCATGAAAACATATATTCTATAATATTTATCATGGAATATTTATTTTATTCTCAATATTTCAAAATATCAAAAAAAAAATATTATTACTCATAAATAAATTAACAATTATAAAATCATTACATACATGTATTGATGCATTGTCATCCTCCAACATGGAGCTGGAAATTATTCTCATTGTTCCACTAATTTCGAAGGATGTTATCAATTAAGTAGCATCCTCAAGTCGATGCCATATCAACTTAAAAGGATTCTTCTAATAATTGAGCCAAGTTGGAGTTCATTGTGGGGTAAATTTAACTTTCATTAAAATAAAAATATCCCCAAATGGACCCTAACTTTGATACCAAATATTGGATGCTCAATTCATCTTCTAAACTAGTGAATTCATGTAGAACCTATCTAAGTTATCAAGTAGATGATTTTCATTCTTACACAAATGAGGAATAAAAATTCAAAATTCCCCAAAATATGAGTATACATTATCCTTGTGTTTTTGCAAAACAATCCCTTCAAAACAATAATTCTCAAGTTCTCTGATAATCACTAAATAAATTGAACTCTGTTAAATACCGCACTGGGATATAGATGGCCAGATATACTAGCCGGATTAGTCTGAGTACCTGATATCAACCAGAGATCAAGAATATTTATTGAATTATTAAAATACATTTTTCAATTGCTATGAAATCTCATAATGACGGATCTTGATATCTAATTAAAGTGAAATTTAATATCATTACAAATTTAATGTGAAGATCCAAAAACCATGAACATCATAAATTTTTTATGAAGCTTCATAACAATGGTCTGGCAAGGATGGTTGACGAATGAGTGCATACAAATAATAAATTCAGCTATATAACTATAGAGGAATGGTAGTCATTGCATCATACTTTACTAATTCAATTAATTAAATTTGTCAAGAAATGATCATATTCGGGAAAAACTATATCTTGATTAATAGTGGCTATTATGATGAGGAAGTGCAGATTAAGGACCTTAACCGCAACTGAAAACACGGGCACAAAATAACCCTTTTAGTCCTCTCAATTAAGTTAAGCCAAAGGATGATTTGCAACCTGAAAACAAGATTCAAAACGACTAGTGAACCCTACATTCAAACATCAGTTTCCATGCTCACATAAGAAGAAAAATTTAGAAAAACAAATTCAGGGATAATTGATCACTAACAAATAAAAAGCTTATCAACATTTATGACCCAAATAAGCATCTAATAACTAGCTTAATACAAGAATAAATATTCAAAACAGAGATAGAGCAACAAATGGGGATGTTCAAACATCTGGACAACCTCTTGATGTTACTAAAGAAGGGAAACATGAATATGTTAAACAAGGATATTGGCCATCCTTTTTCAACTCTATCATATATTTTAACATGACAAAGAAAAATTCCAATTTTCTAATTTTTTAACGACAAAACTCAACAACTTGCACCAATGAATGCAAATCTCTGTCGACATTTTGATGTTCTATGTTGTTACAATCACTGAAATCTAGAATTTCTTTATGCTATAAATTAATTTAAGTAATTGTAGATAGAAGATAAACCATACACATGATATTCACAATAGAATACATCCAATAAATCAATCATACACGTAGAAGTTAGGTGAATGACTAGTGAAAAACCCATAAGGTGAAAAACTAACCAAATTATTCTATTAGAAATCAATTATTCATCATAGATACAAAGTATAATGAGAGAATGAATAAGTTCACCCAAATCACAAGAAGATCTATGATAGCATTAGCTGATACAAACACCTAATCACTTTGACTCTCTAAGATCTGCTCTTTCCCTTCAAGACTCTCTCTCTCTCTCTCTCTCTCTCTCTCTCTCTCTCTCAATCTTCCTCTAGGCTCTCCAACTCTCTCTTTCTCAAATTCAAATTCTCCTTTCACAAGAACAAGTATGTGTATCAAGTGAGGATGACAGGAAAAAATATATAGGAAGATAAATGAAGTCAAATTCATGAGAGAGTAACTCCTATGCCTTGAGGAGGAGTCACATATTCCAAAATAAGAGTGTAACTTATGGCATAAAGGACTTAGGAGAGGAGTGTAAATTATGCATTTAGCAGAGAAGTGTAACTTATGCATTAAATATTTGTAAGAGGAATATTTTATGATGGGTCATTAAAGTGTGTAAGAGAGTATAAGAAGTGCGAAAGAGCATTAAAGAGAGAGAGAGGAATGAATCCATTAAAAGAGAGAGAGTAACATATGCATTGATTGAGGGGAGTTACATATGACATGATTGAGTCTCACGATTGAGAGACTTGAATTTATTTTTAATAATAATATAATAATATCATAAAGAGGATAATAGTAATAATAATAATAATATTGATGATTAAGTCAAAAATTAAAATTTTGAGATTGATTAAAGACAAGTTAAGTGATTTTCCATCATATATATGATTATGAATTGATGGAAGGTGATTTACTATTTTTGGAAAGTTATGGATGCAAAGGTAGACATGACATTATATTTTTAGAAGGTCACTTTAGAAAGTTCAAAAGTAAAATTTTATTCAAGGAAATTCATCTCATGGTTGTAAATTTTCAACCCTCCCTCTCGGCTAGAGAGGAGTATCTTTCTAATACAAGGATCTCTGTTATCTCTTCTTTGGAACAATGATGTTACGATCTAGTGAAGAAGAATTATCATAGGGGAGATACATCCATCACCCTATACATACTTTGGGGGGTCTTTTTTTCAACACATGACAAGGATCTCACATATCAAAGGCTCATCACTACTTGGGGGGATCCACTTATTAACACATGACAAGGATATCGCACATCCAAAGCTCATCACTACTTGGGGGGATCCACATGTCAACGCATGAAAATGATCTCACACATCCAAGGCTCATCAATACTTGGGAGGATTCACTTGTCAACACATGACAAGGAACTCTCTCATCCAAGGCTCATCACAACTTGGGGGGATCCACTTGTCAACACGAGACAAGGATCTCACACATCCAAGGCTTATAATCCATGACCACACTCTCTAGGAAGGCTCACATCTCTCAGTCCAAGCTACTCTCTAGACACCAATAACTTTCATTTCGACAAAGGCTTACTAATAATGTAAACAATCTGGTCATCAGTCGTTATATGATGAAGTATTACTACTCCTCATTGCACCATATCCCAAATATAGTGACATTGGATCTCACTTTGCTTGGAGTTTTAATGGAACATGGAATTTTCAACAAGTTGAATCCCACTTTTATTGTCACAGTAAATTATGATAGTATCCAATACTTGCTCAAACAGCTCTCCAAATATCTTCCTTAGCCACACTGACTCATAACTAGTTGTACTGGAAGGAATTTATTATGCTTTAGTCATGCTATGGGAAACATTTTTTTTTTCTTTCTGATCATCTAAGATATCATGGAATATCTTAAGCTGAAGTAGCACCTTGATGTCCTGTTTTTTTCAGTAGAGTTACTAGCTCAATCAACATTAGAGTATCCATGTAGCCTTACATATTTGGCAGTGTATCTCAATCCAATATTGATGATCCCATGCAAGTACATCAACACATGCTTTGCAGCAACAAGGTGTCCATGAGTATTTTTAATCATGTATTGACTACAAAGCATATATTTGGTCTAGTGCTCACTAAGAACATCAGTTTCCTAATCAGTTGATGATACTTAGAAGGATTAGATAGATCGGGTCATGCAACTTTCCCACAAAGCTTCTTAAAATTCAATTCCATTGGGGTATTCATGGACTTACACTTAGTCATGCAAAACTTTTCTAGTAGTTTGACAATGTATTTCCTTGAGAAAGGAAAATCTCACTAGATTTATGCCATACCTCCAGGCCTGGAAAGTAGTGCCTCAAACTAATCTATTTCATTTCAAACTCAGAAGCTAACTCCCTCTTACACTGGAGAATAAGAGGTTCACTACCCGTCAAAAATAAATCATTAACATACACCAAAATCAAAGGCATACCTTGGACTGCCTTAAAGGAAAGATTTGTATTTTCATTTCTTTTGGTAAAACCAATCTTTGTCAAGAAGTTATTTATGCGAGCATACCAAGCTATTGGAGCTTGCTTCAAACCATAAAGGATTTTCTACATGATTTTTTTGATCATTTACTTCAAAGCCTTGTGGTTGCTCCACAAATACCCCTTCTTTAAGGAATCCATGTAGAAAAGAAGTCTTCACATCCATTTGGTGAAGAGATCATCCTTGGCTAGCAGCTAGAGCTACAATATATCAGATGGTGGTGTAATAGGAAACAAGTGCAAAAATTTCGTCATAGTATCTTCGCTCTTTCTGAGAGAAAACTTTAGCCACAAATCTATATTTATATTTTTCAATATTTCCATCAGCACCATGTTTAATTTTATATAACCATTTAGAAGATAGAATAGATTTACCTTGGGGTCTTGGAACCACTTCCCATACATCATTATGAATTATGGATTCATATTATTTAGTCATTGTAATTTTCCGCACTTGGGCATTTACAACTTCTTCCAAAGTGCATAGTTATGCTTGAATATTGTTACTTGTGGCTACAACATATCCTTGGAACCGACTAGGTTTATTTCTCTTTCTGAAAGTTCCTCTAGGTGAATCACGTTTACCAACATCTTGAAGAGTTTCATGAAGCCATAAATCTCTCCTTTTATATGGAGGATCACATGAAAAAGGATCCAAAGAATCCATGGGCTCCATGGGTTCATCAACAAGATCAATTTTAGCTTCAAATTCTTCTTGTATTTGAAATACATCGTATTGACTATCAACATTAGCAAGAGGATGATGAATGTTTCTTTCTTTCCCAAGATCTACATGTTTATTAAATTCTATATTTAGAGTAAATTCTATATTTGTTTGACCAAGTACATATATTTTAGAAGCTGTAGAAATCTCACAATAACAAACAAACGTACCTTTCTTACCTGAAGTTTCCAAGTTGTTCCTTTTCTCATTTGGGACATGGAAGTAGACATAAAAACTAATTATCCTTAGGGTCCCAACTTGAAGCTTCTCGCTAGTCAATACTTCTTCAGGAGTCTTGTTGTTCAGGGCACAGCGAGGAGGTCTATTTTGTAAATAGAAAAATGTGTTCGTAGCTTCTTCCCATAGAAACTTTAGCAATTTTTTATCATGCAACATAACTTTGACTATTTCCATGATATTTCTATTCTTTCTCTCAGCCACACGATTTTGTTTTGGGTTATATGGTACAATGTTCTCTTTTCTAATTTCATCTTCTTTGCGTAATTCAATATAATCACTAGAAATGAACACTCCTCCATTGTCAGATCTGAAAATTTTGATTTGCTTTCTAGTTTGTTTTTCTACAAGAGATTTGTAATCTTTGAACATGTTAAAAGCTTTACCTTTATTTTTCAGAAAATAAATCCATGTTTTGCTAGAAAAATCATCCACAAAATACAATTAACCACTAACATAATTTATAGGCATTGGTCCACATAAATCAGAATGTACAAGATGAAATACCTGACTAGTTCTACTTTTTCTTCAAGGGAATGGTACCTTCACTTGCTTTCCACTTGTGCATCCTTTGACAACACCATCATGATCAGATCTCATTTTTGACATTCTAGAAACCATATTTCACACATGAGGTAATTCTTGTAGTCCAAGTGAGTAAAACGTTAGTGCCAAATTTCACTTTAATGATTGATGTCATGGATTAGTCCATGAAATGGTCTTCCATTGATTTTATATAGACCTTCACATCTATATCCTAGAGTGAGTGCATCTCTCATGTTGGATATCGATGGGGAAGTGAGAAATTTACCATTTATGAAAGTGATTTTCATTGCTTTATCTTTTGAAGATGATATGGACACAAGATTATTATTTAAACTGGGTACATATAAAAATTATTGAAGAGACAAAACTTTACCTTAATCCAAAGGGAAAGAAATGGAACTAGATCCCTTTATGGGATATGTAGAGTTATCTCCAAAAAAGATCTTCAAATTTATCTCCCTCTAAACCAGATTAGAAAGTACTTATATATAACCATTAAGCATCCTTGAAGCACCATTATCAACCAACTAACTATCACAAGAATTTGTAGGAGATGAAATAGAAAGAGAAGAAACAAGAAAGTACTATGATTGAGTCTCAGCCACATTATTATCATACATTTGATTCCTTAAGGAATGATAGTTTCCTCTTCGACCAAAAGGAGCTTATCTTATTCTTCTATAATCTGTTTTGTTTGAACAATTACTGAAGTTTGATTTTGATTCTCTTTTATTTTCTGAAAATTCAAGATCTTAGTGGCCATGCTTGCGATAGTTGTAGCATTGGACATTTTATAAGTATTTAGTTCATTGATAGGAGTTGTTAGGATAAAAATTTCTCAAATAGTGCATTCCTCTTCTTCCTTTCTTCTTCTTTCCTTGAACAACAAAGGTAGTAGGGTCTCCCTCATCATGCATGGGAATTATCCCTCTAGGTATCATTTTGGCTTCTTCTTAACTGCACTTTCCTAGGAGCTCATCAATTGTAGGAAACTTGTCATTATTACTGATGGTAGTAATAAAAGTTTCCCAAGAAGAAGGAAGACCTCCAAGTGTAATAAATATCAGTTCTTTATTGGAAACAAATTCACTGGAGGTTGACAGGTGATCTTTGATTTTTGAAATCCTCATGAAGTATGCTTGAATGGTTTCTCCTCTATTCATTTAACATCTTTGAGTTGATTCTTTAGAATAATAATTTGACTCAAGTTTTTCTCTTGATACATTCCAATAAGCGTGTCATACATTTCCTTGGCTTTCTTCAAATTGGAGAGATAATTGATGAGGTGGTCTCCAAGAGAGTCAAGGATAATATTTCTAGCCTTGATTTATCCTTTTTTGTATCTGGCCTTGATAGCATCATTGGAGTTTTCAGTTGGTTCTGCTACCTATGCTTCAACATACTCTAGAATTTAATGTCGCTCAAGAGTAATATCCAATCTAGCCTTCCAAGGGAAGAAGTTTGAAGCATCAAATAAATTCTCTTCATTCTTAAAGTGGGACTCGGAAGACATCTTGATTTTCTCAAAGTTTCAGCAGCAAATAGAAAGATACAACAAGAGATATTTCAACTTTAAATGAGATATTTCAGCAGTAAAAGGGAAGAGAAATTTTAGCAGAAAATGAGCAACGAGCAAGAGGAAAAACAAGAGATATTTCAGCAGAAATAAAGCTACAAATGAAGTAGAAACAAGCTATATTTCATTAGAAAGAGTAGTATGAATGGAGCTAACAACAAGCTATATTTCAATAGAAAGGGAGTTGCAAATGGAGCAGACAACAAGCTATATATCAATAGAAAGAGAGCAATCTCATGTTTCTACTGCCACCATCCATTTACCACAATGGATCCAACAAGTCCATCCATTTGTCATATTCTTGCCTTCATCTGCCCTTATACATGCACCGAGATTCATCTGGGACTTACATCACCTATTGTTTTCATTTAGCTCTTCCCAAGCTTCATTAACTTTCCTCTTTCCCAAACAATTCCCTAGACTCTCAAAACATAAAAGGAAAGACCAAGAGGAAAACAAGAGAAAACCATGAAAAACAATAGCAATATGACATCACAAACAAAGTGCATGATCATGCACTAGACACAATCAAGGCAGCAAATCAAGTGCAAAAAAATTGTAAAAAAATGAAAGCACGAAACTAAAAACAAACAACATTACTCAACCCCATGGGTTTCCAAAGCTTCCAAGGGAAAGCTCAACCTAAGCCTTCTTCAAGATTTCATGACAGTCTCTTTGACTTGCAATCCCCTATATCATACTGCAATAAACACATAACTATCAACGCATAACTACATATAAAATACACTAGTTGTCTTACCTTGTTGTGCCAAGAACGTTGCCTTGTAGTTGAACACATCCGTGCCATCTCCCAAGGGAATCCAATTCCATTGACAGATCTAGATATAAATAGACACCAATTGTTATACCTGTCAAAAACATGTCCATGAATATAGCATATATCCACATAATTTCAGACAATTAGGGTTAAGAAGACTTTATGTATGCAAAGCACTCATTTGTTTGGAATTAAGGTTCCAAACATAGACCAAAGTAATTCTCACTTGACGCCTTCATTTTTACCTTTACTTGGCTACAAATGAGTCTTACTATGTACTATCACATGACCCAACTCTTAGTTATATAAACACATCAACTATTACTTTTTCATGCTAATACCAAGCATGTTTCCCTACAACTATTCAAAAATATCAGTCATGTGTTCCACAAATCAAGGCATCATGTATATGAATTTGAAACCAATCTTTAACAAGACTAACAACCATGCCATAATGAACAATCAAATCACATTCATTAGTCATAATAAATAATGCTACAACTATCACCTACTTACACTCAAGTACATATTAGTTGTCTCAGCACATATATATTAGTACAACCATCTTAAAACAATAGCATTCCTTCATGCAATCTTACAAACACATACTCATATCATGAAACTAATCAAACATTCAAGCAACAAATAGATGACACAATAGACATAAAACACTCAAACACCAAATAGATGACATAATCAAACATTCAAGAGCCAAGTAGGCGAAATAAGAAAACTCATACCTTAATGGATCTCAGGGTAGGCTACCTTCTCTGCAAAATCAATCTATATTAGCAAAATATAACTTCACAGCACATCAACTCAAACATAAATAAGGTCATGACATCTATGACAGTAACTAGCTAACATGTTCACATCTGTTATGAAAAAAACTCACGAAAAGATAGAAAAGATAGATCAATGCCTTAGAATTTAGCCTCTTCGAGGGGGCAACCTCCTTTACATTACACAAATGAACAATTCTTGGATGATACAAATGACAAGACCTCCTTTCTATATATAGGAGTCTAAGGGGTCATAATATAATCAGATCCGAAATAACAATAATAATGTAAGGGCACAATAATAACAATAGTGGACTTCTATGGGGCACAATAATAATAATATGGGGACTACACGGGTACAACAATATAATAAGGGGGTTGTACTAGTAACAATAAAGGGTTACGCTAGTATAGGGGCCTAACATGCCCCTCTCCTTCAAAAAGTGTTGTCCTCAACGCTTGAGTAGTTCTTGATGCTTCTGTATAAAATTCTTATCCTTCCATGTGGAATCTTGAGTGGGTAAGTTCTTCCGCTTGATGAGATACTCTGAAATTGATCGATTTTGTAGCTATCGGGTTCTTTTTTCTGTGACTACTCTAAGTTCCAATATGATTTTTCCTTCCTCTTCAAGTTCTGGAAATAATGTTTGAATTGGGATCTTCTATAACTATTGAATGAGTGGCCACACTTCTTCGTCCTTCTTCCATTCATCCATTTCTTCGTTTACACAATCTAGCTATATAATAGGAAAAGCACAAAGCAATGCTTCCACATCCTCATCCTTTCTTGAGAGTGCATCTACAAAACAATTTTGCTTCCATTTTCTGTAGATGATGTCAAAGTCATAACTCAACATATTTGTGACCCATTTTTTCTGTTTTTCTAAAGATAATATTTTTTCTAAGAAGTATTTAAGACTATAATGATCCATTTTTCGCTTGAAGTGTGTTCCCATTGAGTAAGGTCTCCATTTCTTAAGTGCATGTAGTATTGCCAAAACATCTTTCACTGCGATGTTGATCTACCTGTTGTTTCATTTGATTCTGCACCAAAGTGGGGTTATCCTTTAAAGGCTGGAGAACTTGTTGTTGATGCTCGATGTGATCTTTCACTGCTTGAACCTTTTTCTTCTTGATATGTCCTTCTATCTTGAGAGTTTGAGGAGTGGTAATTTCTTCCAATTCTTTATAAGATATGGTTGGATTCATTTCTTGATGCTCGATGTGATCTTTCACTTCTTGAACATTTCTCTTCTTGATATGTCCTTCTATCTTGACAGTTTGAGGAGTGGTAATTTTGGCCAATGCATTACAAGATATGGTTGGATTCATTTCTTCTTTCTCGGTGTGATCTTTCAATTCTTGAACCTTTTTCTTCTTGATATGTCCTTCTATCTTGAGAGTTTGAGGAGTGGTAATTCTTGCCAATGCTTTACAAGATATGTTAAGATTCATTTCTTCTTTCTCTGGGGTTGGGTCCTGGTGTATATCCTCTTCTTTTGATGTTTCTTGATCCTTTTCTTCCTCCTCTTCATACTCTATGTCAAATAATTTCTTCTCAGCACACTTATGACCTTTAGTGCATTTGCTATCACAATTGTAACAAAGCCCTTTTTCTCTTTTTTCTTCCAATTGTTGTGTTGTAAACCTTGTAGGTTGTGGAAGGCTAGGAGAAAAAACACTTCCATAATTATAGTCGTGAGTGGTGGGATTCCTTGTTTCCATAATTTCACTTTCAATTTTTCTTACCCACCTGAATGCTTTCTCCAATGAATCAGGTTCCCAAAGATGAACCTCATGTTGAATTTTATCCTTTAAAGTGCCTATGAAGACATCAAACCTTTGCTTCCCTAGAATATCATTTACCCTTATATTCAATTTTTGAAAGTCCTCAATGTGCTCCGCCATTGAACCCTTTTGTTTGAGATTTATCAATTGGCTAAAGAACATGTTTCTCTTTGTATCCTCATAATGTGCTATCATTTCGTTCGTGAAAATTGACCACGTAACCAGTGGTTTACAAGAACAAATCCCTTTATACCATGAAAATTGATTCGGTTCTAAATAATTAGATGCAATACTTACCTTATGTAACAGTGTTACACCATGTAGATCAAAATATTTCTCCATCTGTAGTATCCAATTTACCGGATCCTTACCATCAAACTTCCTCATCTTTCTTTTTCTTGATTTTAGAAGCTAAATCTTGAAATGACTATAGATTTGTAATTTCAGATCTTTAAGTTCTAAAATTCCATCTTGTAATAGCCCTTTGAGTCCTCTTTCTAACCCGGTAAGTCTGATTGCAATTGGATTCTCGATGAAATATTTATTCCCAATCTCCCACGATGACCTAATTATAGAATAGTTTAGTAGAGTGAACTTGGAAGACATCCCACGTGTCACTCTTTCAACCTTATATTCTAACAATTATACCTAAACAAAATATAGTTTGTCCTCTTTCTGTAACTTCTTATGAAATTTCAATCTGATGCTCTGAGAGAAAATTATGATGATTTTCCCAAGGTCACCTATTTAGCATGTAATTCGGCAGTCTGCAAAAACCCTAACTTCTTCAGATCATATATCCAAAAATATAGCGAGCAAAGATCTGAAATTTGGACCTGAGGTTCAGACCAATTTCTTCTAAAATGTTTTTTTTTTAGCTTTTGAAACTTTTCAACTAAAATGTTATAGCGAAAATTCCACAATGACCTGTTTTAGATGCAATTCTAGAGCTTGCATAAACCCTAACTTCCTTAGATCATATCCTCGAAAATATAGCAAGAAAATATCTAAAATTCAGACCAAGGTTCAATGCGCTCTTGTCTCAATTGAGTTTTTTTTTTTTTTAATCTTCTGAAACGTCGCAGAAAAAAAGTTATAGCTAAAATTCCACAATGACCTGTTTGGAGCAGTGAAACCCTAGAATCCAAAGCTCTGATACCAAATGTTATGAAACCAGCTCAAAAAAAGATAGAAGAGATAGATGAACACCTTATAAATCAGCCTCTTCAAAGGGGAAACCTCCTTTACATTACACAAATGCACAATTTTTCGATGAAACAAATTACAAGACCTCCTTTCTATATATAGGAGTCTAAGGGGTCATAATATAATCAGAGACGACATAACAATAATAATGTAATGGCATAACAATAACAATAGTGGGTTTTTATGGGGCACAATAATAAAAATATTGGGACTACATGGGCACAACAATATAATAAGGGGGTTTTACTAATAACAATAAAGGGTTACACTAGTAGTATAGGGGCCTAACAACATCATAAACTAATACACAAATGTCATTCATGGATAACAATAGCATATGCAGAGTCAATATAGATTAGTATGACATAATATTACAATATAGTAACTCATAAATGAATGTCATAACCATAATCATCTGCATAGGTTAATCAAGGTTAGCACGATACATATAACATCAAGTTCGTAACTACAATAACCCTAATGATCAAGTTAACTAACATATAACAACAACAATTAACATATAACATACTCATCAACAACATATAACATAATCTTCAAGTTAATTGTCATATAACAATCAACAAGTTAAAATATAGCATACTTATAACCATTATATAACACAATCATCAAGTAAACTAAGATAAATTAACAACAACAATGCATATAACAACAAGTTACTATCATTCATGACTATTCGACAAATGTGCATATGACCACACTTATTCACAAGTATCAACCATGCATGTAACCACAGCAACAATAAAATGGAAAGCATGTACATAACTCTAATTCTTGTAACAGTCATTAACCAACATACTTGCATACCTACCATACAAACCTATTTGATGATCTTCTCTTAATCTGAAATTCAGTGTTGCAACTTCATGCTAATAACCTGCTTCTTTTTATCTATCTTAGCGAACACATTATCATAATCAATAACATCATGATGACATAATTACATAAAATGACCTCATGCACAATAACCTTCACCATCACAATGCATGCATAACAAAATATAAACACTGACATGCATAACAAATGCATATACAATTGACATGCATTCATGACAAATGCATCCCAATAACAACATCCTCAAATTCTACATGACAACACAATTGTAAGAATGAATACCACCATTTATACATAAGAAGCACATATACAACCTACATGCATGCATGATAATCAACATTCCACCCATCTAGTCCAAGTGGTGAAGCATGGTCTGATACCACTCTGTAAGAACCTCCTCCCACATCTACCCAAGTAACCGGCTAACCGGGATAACTTATGTGATGGAGAGTTACTATGATATGGTTCAACTCCCTATGTAGTAGTTAAGGAAGGACAACCAATGAAACAATGTCAACCTGACCTTCTACACATCCAATAGAACCCCCAAGAGCTATTCAACCCATCTAGGTGACTAGCCCCTGAGATAAACTGACTTTTTTATGCATTAAAGCCTTAGTATCTCCCTCTACATGGGCATTCATGTGACTAGGAACCTCCAGTCACTCCCACAACAAGGCATGTGTGCGACTGGGGACTTTTTGAGATAGTCTTGTGCCAACGACTCTGGATTTTGTGCCACCTTTTTAGGGCGAGGACTTAGGTCACTGCCCATAACTCCATGAAATTTCTAGAAATGAAAAATAACAACAAAACAATGATACTAATGCAAATACTTAAATAAGGACCTCACTAGACCCCTACTAGCCATGACAAAAATTTCATCAAACATGTCACAAATATGCATCCTACAGGTTTAAATAACAAATCTGAGCATAGGGGTTTCAAGTTTATCTGAGAGTCACTAAGAAGCATTGTTGCCTCATCACAATAACTGCATTACCATCTATTAAGCCACTTATTCATTGTACATTAAGTGATTAACCAAAACATGATGAGAGCCATACATTTTGACTATCATAAAACTCATTCATAACCATCATATAACCAACAGAAACATCAAGGATATAACGACCATATAAGCCACATATAAAAAAGTATATTTACCTATAAAATACCAAGGAGAAAGAGAGATGTTATTGATCATTACATACGATGACCTAGTATGGGACTTCCACGAACCATCTGACCATAGACTAGGCTTAACCAAATATTTATTTCATCCATCCACCCCTGTCCCATGTTCAAAGCATGAATGTGCGATATCATAAAATAAAAAAAGAAACCAAGGCTTCCAGAGGCTAAATTACCTCATCCCTAAACCAGTGATTCCACCTCATGGTCGGACATCACTAACTAACACTAGATTGGTCTCTACCCAAGATTTCTAGGGCTCCAAAGCATTTTTTCCAACCAAGGCTTCCAGGACTAGTAACTCAACCCACAACTATTTTCAATCTTCCAGAGCATTAGTCCAACGAGGGCTTCCAAGACTAGTAACTCAACCTACCAAGGGATTCCAAAGCGTTTTTCCAACCAAGGCTTCCATGACTAGTAACTCAACCCCAACTATTATAGGGCTTCCAAAGTGTTTGTCGAGCCGAGGCTTCCAGGAACTAATAACTCAACCCATAGCCAAAGGCACAAGAAAATGAAAGTAAAACCCACAACCCCATGGCTATCCAAGGCATGGCAAGGCTAGAAAAACCATTGTCAATCCAGGCAATCCTCTATGCTAATGATAAATCATAATGAAATAACCACATGTATATTTGATGCATTCCAAAACTAACAAGGAAATCATACATGCAAATCATACCTGTAAGAAAAATCTATTGTAGTTGCTAACCCTGATGTCCGCTTGCACTTTCTTATTTTTCCTTTGCCTTCTTTCTCTATATCCCAAGTATGCGACACTCCTCCAATGGTGCTCCAAGAAAACTTTGTGTCCAAGAGTATTAGAGAGAGAGACAAAATGAGAGCTCCAAAATTCAACTGATCAAAAGCTACCAATTGATATTGATAAGATTTTTTTATCAATGAGGCCTCTATTTTCTTCATTTTCTAGTATTTTCCGTCAATTTCCTCCTCAGATGCAACCTGTGACCTTTCACCTTCCTTTTCTCCTAATTTCCATTATTTTCATAACTAAAATATCAAATAATGTCTCATGCCTTTCCAAATCCTTTTCCATTTTCTTTTCTACTTTCGTATCCATAATAAACCAAATGAACACCTCCTAAGATGTGTTTACCACCATTCTTCTTGGAATACGTGTCCCATGACCTTTGTATTATTTATTCTTACATGGATTTTTAATTAGGGATGTTACAATTGGAGTCGAGAGTGCATAGAAAAAAATCATTATGCCAACAAAGAACTCGAGAACCAATGTTTTGCGGCATTCGACAACCAAGAGCATCCACTAATCAGTTATGTCATGGCCAAGAAGGATAACAATTGTCTTTTTTCATGGAAAAAATAAGAGCTTCAACCCACAAGTTGGGACCAACTCTAGTCGGTCTAGTCAACTTGAGAAAAAGTCAGACGCGCAAAAGAATCTCAACGGAAGAAGTTGTTGGAAACCTTTTAGCACTGTCGGGGTGGGGTTGAATCAGTAGTATGAATTCTTTAACAGTTTTCCTTTTATTTGCTTCTCTACTGTATTACATATATTAAGCAACAATACATTAGATTATCCATCCATATAAATCATATAAACAACTAAAACAAGATAACGATGAGAGAAACAATAATTGTTGGTGTCCCAAATTGCTCTATTTTTACCCCATTTCCATAAACTTTAACCTTTGTTTTATCTCTATTTAACCCTCTCTTTCCTACACTAGTCCAAGATAACTATCTATTCCTACATATGCTTCGTATTTTACATCAATATTTATTAAAGTGCTTTATTAATCATTTTACATAGATTTCATGCCTATTAAGTACCTCTTGTAACTTATGTTTAATTTCCTAGAAGTAATTGAGAAACTAAGTGTTAATTATGAGTTGGCATGATCAGTGCAGGCAGACTCGTACACCACGAATGATGATTGTTCTAAGATCTCTATTAGTTGAATCCTTCTAGGTGGATGTTTTGATCCACGACTCCTAGTTCGGTTGCGGGCTAACTAAGGATGGATATCGGTGGTGTATAATCAGGGATATTTTCCAAGGATGGTCTACGGCTAGCGAAGTTCGCATTCTATTATAATTATTAGCCAATTTTGTAATAATTGGTTATTAGTTCATTGAGCCAAAAGGCCTGAATAGGAAAATGGCTGTAATTAGCAGAATATGGCTAAGGCCGAAAGACTATATAAAATATAGAATGTAGGTAGAACTCAGGTAGTGATCTAAGTTGTAATTTCATTCGCTGTGTAATTTTTTATTTCCCTCGGCTCTAGGCTAGAATTGTGCCATCATGTATATTTGTTGATCAAGTAATACAAGGAACTCACCATGTTATTCACACGTTGTGTCTAACTTATATTTTGTGTGTACTTAAGTGTTGATTCGTTTCACTTCTTAAACAGGAAATGAGCTGGTTGGCTAGGGCCTAGCCAATCGAGCTCGTTTACCCTTGTTCTTTCACCATGTGAAAGGTTTGTGTAAACATTTATTTGCAGTTGCGTGGTTTGAATGATTCTTGTATTTATTTCAGAGTTCTTAGCTAAATTTATTTTGTAGTTAATTGTGAACGAATCCGTGGTTTAGAAGTTGATTGAGCTTAATTATTTCCTGTAATTCCTTTCCTGCAATTCTTGTCTTGGTTTACTTCTGCTTGGGTCATGCAAGAATTCTATTCCTGTACCAGTGCATGTAGTTTCCTACACAACGATTTAATTATTTATTTCACAGCAAACATTACATTTCTTTTCCTGCTTATCATTTCAGTTATTTCTGCAAGAAAATGTACTACTAATTTCAGTAATCGTCCATAGCTTTAAGAGAACATTTATGAAGGATCTGAGAACGATTACATGAATTTGTCGCAAACACTTTATACCTGCACTTTATGACTTATGGCCAAGGAGCAGAAATATTATAATTGGATTGCCGAAGCTAGCCAATACATGCAGATTACTTTGACTACTGCTTTGATTACGTCAAATTGCTTTTGCTTTATAAATTTTACTTTCATTGCAAGGTTCAATTAGTTAAAGCATTTTTTTCCATAGATAATTTATCTCAAAATTTAGTTTGAAATTGCAATTTTGTTCAACATGTCTTTCAATCCTTTCGAAAGTAAATCAGAAACTTTGGTGAAGGAAACTCTGCCTTGGTGTAAGAGTTGGTCTCTTGTCACAGAAATAGAGTGCTCTAAGCCCTGAGGCTTAGAGAACCTCCACAAAGACATAAATCTTTAGTAAGGAAGGTAAAATATACTTTTGCATAGAGGTACTGTACATGCACTAGTGCAAGAAGATTGCAATAATACAAGAAAAGGTTGTTTATGTAGAAGGAAAATCAATTGGGAAACAGATCTATGCAAGGGTCCACTTGTCAGGCTCTTAGCCATCTATCTGAAGATAAACATAGCATTTCATTCCAACATTTAAGATTTCCTTTAGTTGTGTGAAAGTTACTTTACTTTATTTACTTGCAAATTGTTACATTCCATCACTAAGGTTGCTTTAGGGTCAATTGCCTTTAAGATTGTTTTCTCTCTGATTATGCAACATTTCCTTTAAGAAGTAGGGTTAGGAATAGGAAAATTTCATACCACTTCTTGCATTGCGTGTGCTTCGTCTCTAATTTTACGAAACCCTCAGGTTGACAATGAAGTGTTGAGGAGTTTGCTTAAGTGCAATTCCTGCACCCAATATTTTGGCGCCATTTTTCGAAGAGGCGATTTGAACTGGTAAGAATTTTTTCGTTTTTGCAATAGGGGTAAGTCTACTATTATTTTTTCCTTGCAGTGTGCTTCTATTGTTTGGAGGAATTTATAGGTGCTGATTTATTTTTGAAATTGTAGCTTTTATATGAATTTCATTTTGTCATCTTTTGAAATGAATCACTAAAATAGGTAGGGGTCCAAAGCCCACTAGGGGCCAAAGAAATACTAATAAATCTAAAACAAAATCTCATATTGGGCCTTCTTTTTTAGGTATAAAGTCCAAACAAACTCAGACTCATCATGCAAGAATAGTCCATTTGGGCTCTCATAGCAGTAGTCCAGGTGTGACACAGCCCACAAAGGGGAAGAAGGAGGATATTAGAACCCATAGTCAGCCTTCTCAGCCTATTAAGAGCGGTTCGCATGGAAAAAAAACAATGGCAGATCAGGAAGACCATGCAAAAGGAACTGGTGAAAATCAAGTAAATAAGGAACAATCCACTTTTGGATTCCCAATTGTGGATCCTGATACACAAGTACAAATGAAAAATATTTCACCATCAACTCTTCCTCATTTCTATGGTAAGGTACATGAAGACCCACACTCTTTCTTATTTGAGATTGATATTTTGTGTAGAAGTTATGATTATTCATTTGATTCCCAGAAGTTGAAGTTGTTTGCTGCAACTCTCAAGGACGCAACACTCTATTGGTTCATGGGACTAGGAGGAACCACTATATCTTCTTGGGAGAAAAGGATGAGAGTGTTCTTGTCAAAATATCAAGAATATTGTAAAACTAGAGATATTCAAGATGAAATCTTTACTATTGTACAAAATGATGATGAGACTCTAAAGGACTACTTAGAGAGATTCTTGTATATCCTTCAAAGGTCAAAGCACAAATTTGATCCAAGTAACATTAGAACCTTGTTCTTACATGGGATTACTGATGATGCTAGGAATAATTTAAATCCATTAGGACAAGGGGATATTGCTCAAAAATATTTTGATCAAACCTATGACTTGTGCGGGAATTCTCAAGGAACCAGTATAGATCCGGTAAAGGAATTCGGAATAGAAACAAGAAAACTAAATCTACTGATGCTATGATTATTGGATTAGAAAACAAAATGGACAATACAAAAATCTAAATAATGAATATTTTTAGTAAACAAATAGACTCTTTGAAGTTTCAGCAAAAACTGGTAGAGGAACCAGAGTCATTGTCTATTTTTTGTGCAAAATGTAGAAGAAAGCATCTTCGAAGAGAATGTCCTCTCGATATTAAAGAAACTAATAAATGTGCAATTTGTGTAGAGAACCATGCCACAGAAAAATGTCCCTCCATACCTCGGCTGAAACCTATACTTGAGGGAGGACAACCTAAAGTCAAATCACCTCATGCTATGGGAGCACGAAGAAACTAGCCTCAGGTAAGTGCATGTATGGCTCTCGAACCTCCACCACATTTTTTTACTTATAATGCACATTCATATTCCTATCCTAACACTATTCACTCTCAACATTGGCAGCATGGGAACCAATATCAGTATGGACAACCCTCCCAATCTTGGAAACAAGGATGGAGAGGGCCAAACCATTCACACCATTCACATCATTCCTATCTTGCACCTATGCAGTCATACCCTCCTACGTATGCACCTTAACCAATTCCACAACCATCATTACCTCATCTGAGTCAGCCAATGCCACCATTACCTTTACCTCCAGCGTTTCAACTTTCTCAGCTGCCTACTCAACCTTTACCCAACCCCAGAAAAAAGAGGTACAAATGATCCATTCTATGAACCGAATTTCTTCATCAAGATATCAATCTATGCCAGTTGGAGTCAATGATCTTGAATTGAGATCAAGGAAGATAGTAACCTCAGAAAATCAAAAGCAACCTATGGTGATTATCAATGAGAAAGGAGAGGAGGAAACCCTTGACCATTCTGAAAAATATGACACCATTCCCATACCTTATGAGCCCTTGTCATCTTCTTCCAACTGACCTCCCTATCTAAAGAGATTAGTTGTGGAGAAGAAAGACCCCATTCCTGAGTCCAGCCTGGATTCTGAGCTTAGGAACCTTTTCATAAGGGTACCTTTGCTCCAAGCTATTAAAGAAATCCCCATCTGCAAAAAAATCATTAGGGAACTCTGTCTCAAGAAGCCAGGAAGGATAAGCCTAGAATCTCAAACCATTCAATTTGTTGGTAGAGAAGCAGAGTTAATGACGGGGTGTATGCACATGGAGAAATATACTGACCCCGGAAACCCTATTGTCTCTGTCCAGATAGGTGATGTCCTCATCTCCAATGTACTTATAGACTCGAGGGAAGCCATTAACATTATGACCATGCAAACCATGGATCAACTTGGATTGCTCCATATTTGTCCTACTCCCACTGTGCTCGAACTAGCTGATAGATCTAAAATAAAGATAGAAGGGGTGTTGGATGATGTGGTCGTTTCCCTAGACTCTTGGGAGTATCCCACAGATTTCATTGTGCTTCAGCCAAAGAATCCTATGGGGGGACATCCCTTGATCTTGGGACGACCATTCCTTGCCACACCTAATGCTTATATCAGATGTCGTTCTCATGACATGTACATTTCCCATAGAGATTCCAGGAAGAAGGTCACCTTGTATCCACCTGCTAGATCCATTCAGGAGCTTCGAGAAACGTTATGGTTAGACTACAGTAGTGATGAGGAGACTCAACCTGTATCATTGATACATCAGAATGTTGAGTTCTCACAGGAGGGTGAAATTCAAGATTTCCTAAATAATCTAGACACCATGCCTAATTTTGAGTCACTGAGTCATATTTTTTATCTATATTTTCAGGAAAGATATGACTCTCTACCTCCCTCACCACCATCTCTAGTGACACCTCTCTGTACTCTTGAGCTTGATACCACTCCTGTTGAGATTAGTCCAGGTAAATCCTTGGATATCAGTTCAGACTTGGATTCTTCCCAACAAGAGCAGCGTGTGAATTTTCTATGAAACCATCTTGATGCCTTTGCATGGGGCTATGAAGATATGAAAGGCATCCCTCCCAAAACCTTTACACACCATATCTATATTCATGATGAAGCTCGACCTATCCGACAACCCCAAAAGGCAAATGAACCCAACTCTAAGAGATGTTGTAAAGGAAGAATTGCAAAAACTATTAGATGTTGATTTTATCTATCCTATTTCTGATAGCCAGTAGGTCTCTCCATTGGTATTAGTCCCAAAAAAATATGGGAGATGGCACATTTGTATTGACTACAGAGAACTGAACAAATCCACTCACAAAGATTACTTCCCCCTTCCTTTCATCGATCAAGTACTCGATACCCTTGCTGGTAAGAAGCACTTTTCGTTTCTAGATGAGTTTAGCGAGTATAACCAGATACAGATTACACTTGAGAATCAAGACAAAACCAATTTTACATGTCCATGGGGTACATTTGCTTATCAAGTGCTTCCCTTTGGGCTATGTAATGCCCCAGCTACCTTTCAAAAAGTAGTTTTGGCTATTTTTGTTGACCTTGAGTGTATAGAAATCTATATGGACGATTTTTCTATGTTTGGTGATTCATTTAAGGAAGCCCTCAAGAATCTAGAAAAATTTCTTCTTCACTACAAAGAAGCTCTTCTCGCCTTGAGTGAAAAAAAATGCAGATTAATGTGCAAGGGAGGGGTGGTTCTTGGCCATCTTATTTCTGACAAAGGTATCCATGTTGACCCTGCAAAAATAGAAATTATTTTGAGTCTTCCTATGCCCAAAACTCAAAGCAAAGTGAGAGGTTTTCTAGGACATGCGGGCTACTATAGGAGATTCATTGAGAATTTCTCAAGGATAGCTACCCCCCTTTTCCGACTTTTGGCTAATGATAGTGAGTTTTCTTGGTCCACAGCTTGCCAATAGTCCTTTGAGACATTAAAGGAAAATCTAGTCAATTATACGGTTACTGAGAAAGAGTTTTTTGCTGTAATTTTTTCCATTAATAAATTCAGACATTATATTACAGGATATGAAGTCTTTATACACGCTGACCATTCCACAATAAGATATTTGATGAATAAACCATCAATTAGTGATATAGTAACTAGGTGGTTACTATTGCTACAGGAATTTAATATTACCATTATCGATAGACCAGGAAAATGAATGTAGTAGCAAATTATCTTTTAAGATTAAATAATCCCAGTGAAACAATTTCTATTGATGATGATTTTCCTAACAAACATCTTTTTTCTGTGTCAAAAAAATCCACATGGTTTTCTGACAGAGCTAACTATTTAGTCACTTGAAAATTACCACCTCACTTATCTGCTTGTGAAAAGCGGGATATCATACAAAAAAGTGTTGCATATTCCTGGATTCAAGGAGACCTCTTTTATACCGAGTAGATCTCATTATTTATAGATGTGTAAGAGAGGAAGAAGTGTTTAATATTTTAAAATCTACTCATGATGAACCTTGTGGGGGTCACTTCGCCGATAAGCGAACTGCATACAAAGTGTTACGAGATCGCTATTTTTGCCCTTCCTTGTTTAAGGATGCCAAACAATATGTCAAGCGGTGTGATAGCTATCAAAGAGTTGGCTAACCTAATCAAACCAATGAAATGCATTTATGTCCTCATGTTATAATTGAGCCTTTTGAAAAACGGGCCATTGAATTCATAGGACCAATAAATCCAACATCATTAAATAAAAAAACATATTTTGGTTTTTATAGATTTCGTTACAAAATGGGTAGAAGCTAAAGTTGTTTCTTTTGCTACTGAAAGAGTTGTTGTTGATTTTATTTTTACTGAAATATTTACTATATTTGGTGTGCCTAGAGAAATCATTTCTGACAATGGACCACAGTTTATTTCTAATCTCATACAGGATGTGATGGAGCAGTACAAGATACAGCACAGGAAATCCACACCGTATCGCAAGCAAATGGTCAGGTGAAGTCCACAAATAAGGTGATTGAGTCCATCCTCACAAAGAGGGTAAATATTCATAGAAAGGATTGGGCTGAAAAATTACGAGAAGCATCATGGGCATACCGAACCACTTGGAGAAACGGCATGAGACACACACCATATGAGCTGGTGTATGGAAAACAAGTCCTCTTGCCGATAGAATTCCAGATTAAGACTTTCAGGACTGTAGTCCAATTGGGGCTAGATCTCTCAAAAGCATAGCAGCAACATCTTCTACAATTGAATGAGTTAGATGAATTCCGACAGGATGTTGTTCAACAGAACATCTTGGTTCAATGGCAGTGCAAGCAATGGCATGACAAGTCCGTTTAGAAAAAACAATTCCAACCAGGTGATTGGATACTCCTTTACAATTCTAGATTCAAATATTTTAAAGGGAAATTCCACACACGTTGGATGGGACCCTATGAGGTGGTCAAAGTTTTTGAAAATGGAGTGGTAGAAATTAAAACTATTCATGGATGAAATTATGTGTTCCTAGGTAATGGGCATAGATTGAAGGTATATTTTCAGCCCCTTACTAAGGGAGACTTTATGCAGCATGTCCAATAAAAATTTGAAAAGGAGTTGGTAGGTGGTAACAACAACCTGTTGAAGATTTGATTCCTTCTTGTCCTTATTAAAAATAATAAGAGAAAAAAAATGATGACAAAAATAAAAACAAAAAATAAAAAGATTTTTTCCTGCAATTATGAAAATCAGTTGACTGACATGATTGCAAAAGGATCAACCTGAAAACCAGCATGCTGGTAGGAAGATCAAAATTTTAATAAAAGGGGAATGTTACTTGATTTTTAGATATGTTGGTTGCCACCAAGAAGAAGCAGGTTCGAGAAACCGAGCCCTTACCCAAGTTTGGGGTAACTATCATGGAAATGTTTATTTAAGTAAACGCCTAATTCCCACTGCAATTACTTTTTCTGGCACCAGTGCAAGCATATTTTCAAGGTGAAAAAGAAACTCTGCCTTTCTTCTATTTCCCGTTTCGAAAATTCCCACTATTTTATTTTCTAAATTCCCCAACGAATTAGCTTCCTATTTCTTCTAAGAAAACTACCCTACCCGATTTCATAAAATCCCTCTTTTCCCCTAAATTGTTTCCACATCCCATTTTGTCTATCCCCCATGCTGATATTATTCCTAAAAATCCTTGTTGTAATGTTCCTTCCCATTCAAAAAATTACCCCCTTCCCACTTCTTTATTCCCTCAAATTGATTGTAGAATTTGATGTGGTCAATCTAGAAGGCATGCTCATGAAACACCAAAGGATGGTGAATAAACATTATCTTCTATATTGAGGCAAAAAAATTTAGTATAGCTACAGAATTGTGTTATATCAGAATTTGTGTTTTGGTAAAGTCCCTAGTGCAAGATGCGTAGTGCAAGTACAACACAGTGCAAGTAGGATCAGTGTAGGAATGCCACTGATTGTGGAAGCAAATGTAAGATAAAATTCACACAGTCCAAGAGCATCTTATGAAGGATGCTTATGGATATTTATTTTCCTGTACATGAGTACTGATATATCATAGCATTGTATATTTCAATTAATACTCTATTTTATCATTTACTGACTTAGGAAAATTTTTAAAGTGCAAGATGTATTAGGTTTTGAAATCTAATTTTTTAATAAGTACTGAAGTACGTCTTGATTGAATTAGGACGCATACTGTGGGATGGTACTATTGTCTGATAGCTTGTATTCACCTTCCCGGAAACAATCTCACATTTCTTATTCATTATTGTCTTACCTCGTAACCCAATCATTATGACCATTGCACCACCATAGCATAAACCTCCACTACACCCAATCATTATTTCTCACTCGCAGCAGGTTGATATGAATCTGCACCTAATATGAAGAGCTATTTTCATCATGATTGGTTGAGTGGGATTGAAAGGATGGAGGATGGATGAACCTTTGGCATAAAGCTCTCAGCAATCATTGGTATCACTCACTGGGATCCTTTTGAGGTTGTGACTGGAAAGAGTGAAGTGCAATTCGAACATGGAACCCATAAATAATGAGCCATCATCCTTGAAGGAGATCGAATAGACCGCAGAATACTGGAACAATCTTGCACTATTGCAAGAATCCGGGTTCCTTCCATTTTTACAGAAGTTCAACAGTTTTGACATGGCTATGGTACTGGAGATCACGAGGACATTTAAAGTAGGCGGAGTTAGGGTTGGCTCATTTGAGTTCGAAGTCACGGAGGAGTCCATTACACAAGCTACAGTTGCCAACGACAGGGGAGCATTGGTTCAAAAAGGAAAGGCTAGGGAAGAAACGATGGCATCGGTTCGTGGCTGAAAGAAATCTTAAGGTTGATTGGAAGAAGGGACTTCCACAGAGTGCCATGATCAGGAAATGGCAAGACCTCATGTTCATGTTGTAGAAATTTGTGACTTGCGAGGTATGTTATACATTAGCGTTCGTGTATCACCTTCGGCTATTGTTGCACTTTGAGTCAGGGAAACTTGTTAATTTCCCTTACTACCTGCTTAGAAGTCTCGAGAAAATGGTGAAGGGTGTGAAAAGTGGGAACGCAAGCCGAGTTCTGAATAAGCTATATCATCATGGGCTTATCACAATCCTCATCAAGAAAGTGCTGGAAGAAAAGGGAGTGACATGGGAAGAATTCGTGAAGGAGTTTTGAGCGAGGAGTGTAGGGAAGTCTGCTAGCAAGCATACAAGTGAGAAAAGGAAGGTAGCAACATCTTCCCCTGCCGAGCAAAAAGGTAAAAGCAAGCCGGTGTAAGCAGAAAAGAGGTCTGTCGAAAACACTCTACCCTCGACAAAGAAAAGAAAAATCAGAACCTCGATGAGGAAAAATACTGTCTCTCAAGGGACAAACTAGTCAAGATCTCCGATTATGGTTGATGAGTCAACCCAAGTTTCCCCCAAAGATCATAATCTTTTAGTGCCTGTAGATGTAGCAGCCACACTATGGTAGATGAAGAGAACATGGAAGATGACATATTGTTGTCTACCTTTGTCCACATATTAAGAAAGAGGAAGACGACATCGAGTGCATGTGAAGTCCCGATAGAGGGTCATGAGGATGAGGAGGTATAGAATATGGATACCCTCGATAATTTCAATGAATAGGACATTGAAACCCTCAATGCTTTTGAGGAACAGGGTACTGAAGCCCTTGCTGTTTTTGAAGAACAGGGTACTAAAACCCCTGTTGGTTTAAATGGATAGGGTATTGAATCCCCTGAAGGATTGGAAGAACATGGAATCAAAAACCTTGTGGAGTTGAGTGCGCATGGTACTAAAACCCTTGGCACAAAGGCTGTGGAAGGCACCAAAACCCTCAGTGATAAGGAAACCCCAGTCACAGAAACTTTTGGCGATGTCATAATGTAGACACTCGACAACCTTGACCTTGATGATGATGGGACTTGTTTTGAGTCTGTTGCAAAGAAGATATTTACACCAGAATATCTGAGCACAAAACCCTCTACTCTCTACCTCAATAGATAAATAGTAGAATTGGAGTAGCAAGTTCATGACCTAGAGGCTTTGAACCAGGTCATGAAGGAGCAAAATTTGAGAAAGCAAAGCGAGGTAGAGCTGCTCGTAGAGGTCAAAAAGCATAAACAACAAGTAAAAGTATGGAAGTTTTGGGCTTCCAAATGCTACAAATGCCTCAAGAAGGTGACTAATTAGCTATAAAGAGAACAATGTAAAACTTCGAAAATAGTGAAAGCAGGAATAAGCATTAGAGTTCAGGATTGAGAGTTGACCACTCATTTTTGAGGATTTTTTTGCAGAAGGTAAAATGTTGTGTGAGGACACACAACATATTAGGGATGGGAGGATGTTGTTGTCCCATATTGCTCTATTGTTACCCCATTTCCATAAACTTTAACCTCTTTTTTATATCTACTTAACCCTCTCTTTCCTACAGTAGTCCAAGATAACTATCTATTCCTACATATGCTTCGTATTTTACATTAAGATTTATTAAAGTGCTTTAGTAATCATTTTAAATATATTTTGTGCCTATTAAGTACCTCTTGTAACTTATGTTTAATTTCCTAGAAGTAATTGAGAAACTAAGTGTTAATTATGAGTTAGCATGATCAGTGCAGGTAGATTACTACACTGCAACGATGATTGTTCCGAGATCTCTGTGAGCTGAATCCTTCCACGCAACATTTTGATCCATGACTCCCAGTTCAGTTGCCGAATAACTAAGGATGGATATTGGTGGCACATAATCAGGGATATTTTCCAAGGATGGTCTAAGACCAGAGAAGTTCACATTGTATTATAACTATTAGCCGATTTTGTAATAATTGGTTGTTAGTCAGTTCGTACGAAAGGCCTAAATAAGAAAAGGGTTGTAATTAGTAGAATATGGCTAAGGCCAAAAGACTGTATAAAATATAGATTGTAGGTAGAACTCAGGTAGTGATCTAAGTTGTAATTTCATTTGCTGTGTAATTTTGTATTGCCCTCGGCTCTAGGTTGGAATTGCACCATCATGTATATTTATTGATCAAGTAATATAAGGAACTCACCATGTTATTCACACGCTGTGTCTAACTTATATTTTATACGTAATTGAGTGTTGATTCATTTCGTTTCTTAAATGAAAAACGAGTTGGTTGGCTAGGGCCCAACCAACTCAACTCGTTTACCCTTGTGCTTTCGCCATTTGAAAGGTCTATGTAAACATTTATTTGCAGTTATGTGGTTTGAATGATTCTTGTATTTTTTTTAGAGTTCTCAGCTAAATTTATTTTGTAGTTGAGTGTGAACCGATCCGTGGTTTGGAAGTTGATTGAGCTTATTTATTTCCTGTAATTCATTTCTTGCAATTCTTATCTTGGTTTACTTCCGCTTGAGTCGTGAAGGAAGTCTCTTCCTGTACCAGTGCATGTAGTTTCCTGTACTCTAGTTTAATTATTAATTTCACAGCAAACGTTACATTTCTTTTCTTGCATATCATTTCAGTTATTTCTGCAAGCAAATGTACTACTAATTTCAGTAATCGTCCTTAACATTAAGAACACATTTATGAAGTATCTGAGAAATATTACATTAATTTGTGCAAACACTTTATAATTGCACTTTATGACTTATGACCAAGGAGTATAAATATTATAAGTGGATTGCCGAAGCTAGCTGATACATGCAGATTACTTTGACTACTTCTTTGATTACTTCGAATTGCTTTCGTTTTATGAAGTTTACTTTCATTGCAAGGTTCAATTAATTAAATCATTCCTTTTCCATAGATAATTTATCTCAGAATTTAGTTTTCAATTGCAATTCTTTTCAGCTCGTCTTTCAATCCTTTCGAAAGTAAATCAGAAAATTTCGTGAAGGAAACTCTACCTCGGTGCAAGAGCTCATCTCTTGTCACAGAAATAGAGTGCTCTAAGCCCTGAGACTTAGAGAACCTCCACAAAGACATAAAGATTCAGTAAGGAAGGTAAAATATACTTTTGCACAAAGGTACTGTACCTACACTAGTGCAAGCAAATTGCAATAGTACAAGAACAAATTGTTTGTGTAGAAAGAAAACCAATTGGGAAACATATCTCTACAAGGGCCCACTTGTCAGGCTATTAGCCATCTATCTGAAGATAAATATAGCATTTTATTCTGGCATTTAAGATTTCTTTCAGTTGTGTCAAGTTCCTTTACTTAATTTACTTGTAAATTGTTCTTTTACATTCCATCATTAGGGTTGCTTTGGTGTCAATTGCCTTTAAGATTGTTTTTTTTTTTTATTCTGCAACAATTCCTTTAAGAAGTAGGATTAGGAATAGGAAAATTTGATACCACTTCTGGCATTGCCTATGCTTCTTCTCTAAGTTTATGAAACCCCGGGGTTGACAATTAAGTGTTGAGGAGTTTGCTTAAGTGCAATTCTCGCACCCAACAATAATGAATACATCAAAACAAAATCCACACAAGAGACACAAGATATTTGGTGGAAAACCCTTCACTGTGCAAAAAACCACCATTGTTGATGTTGCACTACTCTAAATATTCTATTTACAAAAATGTGTCTTTTACATAGATGACTAACTCCCATCAGTTAGGAGACTTGACCTCATATACAATCAATGGACTCTGCACAACCTGGAGTCTTGATTCTACTAATCAGCTCATAAGACTATGTTATCCATGGATCTACGGACTGCCATCCAATGAAAGCGACCATGAGCAATCAATCATCGGCAAACTCTAATTGGACTATCCAACTAGCCTTGGATTAAGAAATTGTTCCTTTCACTGAAACTTCAAAATCACTTCTTGATCTGATAATGAGATCTTAGACAATTAATAAGTTATTACAGACTCATGTCCATGGATTTTCCTATGTTACTTTATGCAATGGATCGATAAGATTGAGAAACACAGAGACAATGAAGCAGTAAAGAAGCATAATAGTCAAAACACATAAACACAACAAATTTAATAAGGAGTTTACCCAACACTCCCGGGCTACATCTCTTGGTCCAACCTTCAGTGGTGACGTCTCTTTTATGTCTTTAGGAGAAATTTTTTTACAAAAGTGAGCTCAATTTGAGTCTCACACAACAAATACAAAACAAAAAGGCTTTACTTGGATCCCCCAAGTATTTGTGAGTACACAGACTCTCCTCACTGACTCTTTGTCTCTGTTTGCTCTCTATCTCAGCACTGCTTCCAATACTTCCTGCCTTTGTTTCTATCAACCTATGGCTTTAAAGCCAATCTGTGTTGTCTGTTCATTTCTCCTTCTCAAGCTCTCTGGCTCCCCAGCCTCTGTCCGCTCAGATCCCCCTTTCAGCATTAGCAATCATTGCTAAACGCTTTCAGGGATGGTGGCCACCTATTCTGTAATGGAATGGGTCGTCGGGCATTTGAAATCCAAGAAATAGTCATTTTCTATTTACATAGAGAAACACTACAAAACATGGAAAAATCTACCAAAACATTGTTCATTAGACTTCAAATATTCATAAATCCACACTATTTTTCTATCGGGTCCGCCTTTATATCAGGATCGCATCTCCACAGTTGGTCTATAAGATCTAGATCCAATGGCTATGGTTCATTTCAGATGGCTCTTTTGTACAGGGGTTAACCGTCTGATGAGGGTGGTTTTCTCTCTCCTTAGCCTGGACACATGGCAACCAATGTATGGGATCAGGCGGAGCCCGAACCAAACCACTTATTGCCTTTGGTCCTCCCAAAATCTCGCTTGTTTCCTTTATATTAAAAAATACATTAAACACTAAAAAACCCCATAAAATGGCTTTATCAGACTTGAAATCATATATAAAAACATTAATAAACCCCTTCGGGTCCAATTTCATTGCATTGGTGATTTTTCCTTTATATTTCGTTTATTTAACGAAAATGAAAAATACAAAGGAAAGCCCTATTTTCTGGATCTCAAAATATATATAATATCATCTATATTTTCATCGGGTCTAGCTATCACAAATCATGTTTATATTGACCCTGCTCTATTGAAATATTCTAATGTGATGTTGCGATCGTAATAGCATATCACACATATCCTGGGCTGATTGTAATCACTCCTCTGTGTTTGCCGATTGCGATATCGCGCATTAACATGGGCCATTGATATGCGCTCTTCATCGATGATTCTCGTTGACCCGCACTAATCGCGATCACAACTATCATGTGATAGCCCCTGATTGCTCCGTTTGCCATCACCGATTGCCATTTTCCAATCGGATCTAGACCATTGATCAGCTAGATCCGATTGCTCTCATGCAACATAGTTTTAAACCATCGATACTCTATTTTTCAATGTTTTCTCTATGTTTTTGCCTCTCGACAGTGTTATCCGACTTTTCCAAAAATTCTTCTCATGTGATAGTTTTGAATGGTTGAAGACTTAGAGGGTGTTTTGGATCGATTTTGGATCATGCCTTCCCACTAAAAAGGCTTTTGGACCACCAAAAGTTGGTTTTTAAGCATCAATCAAGTGAGGATACAACTTCCTCACTTTCCCAATCTCTATCCATCTTGCACTGCTTGGTTTTGAACCTTTGAGTTTGATTCTGAGGCACTCAACATCCCCTCTGCGCATAGTTCTCACCTTTTTGTCCATAACTATGTCTTCCTACAACTCATTGAGATATTCAGGCAACAGATCATCAATAGAAGGCAACTAACTTTGCTCTTAGGGATCTTCAACCAATGAAGGTTCCAATAGTCTCAAGTTCTCTACATTAACTACTAAATAGATGTGCATGTAAGCTGGTAAATCAAGGTGAAAAGCATTCTCACTAATTTTCTCAAGTATCTTGAAAGGGCCATACCTTATTGGCTTCAGCTTCTTTCCTTCACCTTGCATTCTTTCTTTGTTGATGTACAGCTAGACTTGATCACCAACTTGGAAGCTATGCTCAATTCGATGCTTATCATGCCTTGCCTTGTACTTGGCCTGGCACTTTTCGAGCTGTTCCTGCACTGCTTGGTGAATTTCTTGGATTTGTTCAATGAACTTGGTTTCTTTGTCCACATCACTATGTCCATCAACTTTCATGTCTTTACTAAAGACAAAATCCAAGGGAGACCTTGGTATAAAACCAAAAAGGTCTCAAAAGGAGATCTTTGTGTAGAAGAGTGTTTAGCACAGTTGTAAGCATGATGCACATAACATAAATGTTCATCCCAAAGCTTGGGATGCTTGCTGCAATAGCCCCTGAGTTGCTAGATCATTGTCCTGTTGACCACCTCTATTTGGCCATCCATTTGTGGATGAAAGGTTGTGCTCTTCTTCAGTCTACTGTCCATCAATTCCCATAGACTTGACCAAAACTTCCCAACAAATCGGGAATCTCAATCAGATACAATAGAAGTGGGTAACCCAAAATGAACCCATACAAGTTGAAAGAACAACTTTGTTGTTTGTTCAGTTGTAATATGCTTATTACAAGGTATTAAAATACACATTTTGCTGAACTTGTCCACAATAACATATAAATAATCATGACCTTTTCTAGATTTTGGCAGTCCCCCAACAAAGTCCATGGAAACGCTTTCCCAAGGATGAGAAGGAACTGGAAGTGGAGTGTACATGCCTAGTTTTCTATTGTTGGGCTTGCTTTTAGCACACATAGTATGCCCTTTAATATATCTAGAAATTGTTTCATGCATTCTTGGCCAATAACAAAACCTTTGCAGTTGTGAAACTGTTTTACTTACACCAAAATGACCCGATATTAGAGAAGTATGTTCTTCTCGAATTATGTTAACTCTTTTAGTTTGAGGAATGCATAACTTTCCCAAATGATATAAGAGTTTCTCCTTAACATGATAATCTAATTCTTCTACTTGTTTTCCATGAATTAAAGTTGCATATACATCTTTAAAATCTATATCTTGAGCATATTGTTCAATTTAGATTTCATGTGATACTGAATTATGCTTAAGTATAGTAGATGCACTTATGATTGTTCTGGACAACATATCTCCAACTTTATTGTGTATGCCCTTCTTATATTTGATGACTAGATGAAACTGTTGTAGAAAACCCAACCACCTATAGTGTCTTGATTGCTGCAATTTAGTTTGTGAGTGCAAATATTGAAGTGGTTGATGATCAGTATGTATGATTGTTTCTTTGCCCAACAGGTAATGTTTCCACTCTTTCACACTCTGCATTAATGCATACAATTCTTTATCATATGTGGGATAATTAACTACTGTAGAATTAAATGTCTCAGAGTGATAACATATGGATTTACCATGTTGCATCAACACTGATCCCATGGCATAGTCAGTGGCATCTGTTTCAATCTCAAATGGTCTTTGAAGATCTGGCAATGCTAGTACTGGTGTTGTACTAATTTTTTCTTTCAAGGCGTTGAAGGCTCTCTTCTATTTGCCTCCCCACTACAACACCTTTTTCAATCCTGTCAAAGCATGTAAGGGAGATGCAATCAAGGAAAAGTTAGCAATAAACTTTCTCCAATATTGTGTTGCTCCTAGGAAGCTCCTAACGTCTGTAGTAGATTTGGGTTTAGCCAGTTCACAATGACTTCAACCTAAGGGATTATCTTCAATTCACACCCCCTACAATATGACCCAAATAATTTAAATATGTTTTGCCAAATTCACATTTTGATAACTTTACATAGAGATTTTCTTTTTTCAAAACATCTAGAGTCTGCTTTACATGATTCAAATGTTCTTCCCATGTTTTACTGAAAACAAGAATGTCATCTAAATATACAATTACAAAATCATCAATAAAAGGCCTGATCCATCATTCATAACTCTCATGAAAGTGGCATGAGCATTAGTTAAGCCAAAAGGCATAACTAGCCATTCTACAGCCCTTGTTTTGTTTTGAAAGCAGTCTTCCATGCATCTTGTTTTGCTACTGTGACCTGATGGTAGCCACTATGCAAGTCTAAATTGTAAAAGTAAACAACTTTTTTCAACTGATCTAATAGATCATCTATGCGAGGAAGAGGATAACGATTCTTGATTGTTATTTTATTCAGTGCTCTGTAATCAATGCACATCCTCCATGAACTATCTTTCTTTCTCACCAACACAATTGGAGATCCACATGGTGATGTGCTTGGTCTTATGAACCCTTTGTCGAGCAGTTCTTGTACCTGCTTCTTGATCTCTGGATTCTCTAAAGCAGATAACCTTTTATACCTGTAGTTGTGACTATTGTTTCATCACCTGAGTCTGACCCCAAATCTTTCTAAATAGTAGCAACAATCTTCTTCTTCTTGCCATCAAACGTCTTGGGTTTCAGCTCCAGATGCAAGGACCAACAATGTTCATCATCATGTCCATCCTTCTTGCAGTGAGTGCACGGAGGTTTGTCTTTCTGTACAATGTTTTCCTTTCTCTCTTTCCATTTTTGCTTCCTCTTTTATTTGTTCTTGCTTGCAGTGCGTTTTGATGATCCCCTAATCTCTGGGTTCACATTATTACCTCTAGCCTCTAGATGTGTATCCTGAACGGATACCTCATCTATGCTAGTGGGGTTAAACATGAGAATTGTGTGCCTCAAACATCTATGTAGACCACCTATATACTTCAACAAAGTTTCAGGTGAGTCTAGAGGGATGCCTAGAATTAAAGCTCTTTTTCTAAATTCCTGGGTATAGCTTTGTACACTTTTCCCCTTTAATTGGCGAAGAGTTTTCCAACTCATCATCGCTTGCTGCATATAAGCTAGTGCATAGAACTGTTTTTTAATGTCAAAAAAAAATTCACTCCAGGTAGAAATAATTTTACCATGCTTCTTCAAATCAACTTAGGTCCTACCTTCCCACCACACTAGGGCAGTTCCTCCAAAGCGAAGGTTGTTTGAATGAATATTTCTCCTTCCTGAATCGATGTTTTGCACCTTGCAAAATACATCAATCTTTCTAATCCAGTTATCTAGCTTTTCTACATATAATTCTCCATCATATATTGGAAAATCAAATTTTACATCTAATTTAATCAAAGGGCTAGAAGGAGGTGTTGATAGAGGAGGCTTTTTCCCTTTCCCTTTGCCTTCTGAATGGCCATCTAGAAGAGGTTCCTTCTTTCCTTTGTCTTGTTTGGAGGTTGAAGTATCTTCACCTCAACCTTTCTTAAATTCTTGATACATCTATTCTACCATGGCTCTCATGGTCATGAAATTGTCCATGAACTGAGAATCTGATTCCAAGGGAATTTCTTCTACCATTTTCCTCCTATGATAGACTCTTCCTATTTCTAGGTTAGTGTCAACCAATTGTCCTTCTCCTAATTTGAGCTTTGAACTAGTTAGCATTCAACAATCTAGCACAAGCTTGTCTAACCTTAGCAAACCTAAAGCTCTAATACCACTTGATATGATAATGAGATCTTAGAAAATTAATAAGGTATTACAGACTCATGTGCATGGATTTTCCTATGTTAATTTATGCAATGGATCGATAAGATTGTGAAATACACAGACAATGAAGCACTAAAGAAGCATAATAGACAACACATAAACACAACATATTAAATAAGTATTTCACCCAACACTCTTGGGCTACATCTCCTGGTCTAGCCTTCAATGGTGACGTCTCTATTATGTCTTCAGGAGCAGAGATTTTACAAAAGTGAGCTCAATTTTAATCTCACACAACAGATACAAAACAACAAGGCTTTACTTGGATCCCCCAAGTCTTTGTGAGTACATAGACTCTCTTCATTGACTCTCTGTCTCCGTTTGCTCTCTATCTTAGCATTGCTTCCAATAGTGCCTACCTTTGTTTCTGTCAGTCTATGGCTTTAAAGCCAATTTGTGTTGTCTATTCATTTATGCTTCTCGGGCTCCCTTGTCCACTCAGATCACCCTCTGAGTGTTAGCAATCATTGCTAAATGCTTTCAAGGATGGTGGCCACCTGTTCTGTAACGAGATGGGTCATCAGGCCTTTAAAATCCTGAAATAGTTGTTTTCTATTTACACAAAGAAACACTGCAAAACACAGAAAAATTGGCCAAAACACTGTTCATCGGACTTCAAATATTCATAAATCCACACTATTTTTCTATCGGGTCCGCCTTTATATCGAGATGACATCTCCACAGCTAATCTAGAAGATCTAGATCCAACAGCTGTGGTTCATTTCGGGCGGCTCTTCCATACGAGGGTTAACCACCCGATGATGGTGGTTTTCTCTCTCCTCATCCTGGACATGTGGTAGCCAATGTATGGGATCAGGCGGAGCCTGGTCCAAACCACTTACCACCTTTGGTCCTCCCAAAATCCCGCTTGTTTCCTTTGTATTAAAAAATACATTAAACACTGAAAAACCCTATAAAATGGATTTATCGGACTTGAAATCATATATAACAGCAATAATAAACCCTTTCAAGTTTGGTTTCATCGCATCAACGCTTTTTCCTTTGTCTTTCGTTTATTTAATGAAAATGAAAAATACAAAGGAAAACCTTGTTTTTCAGATCTCAAAATATATATAATATCATCTATATTTTCAGCGGGTCCGGCTATCGCGAATCATATTTATGTCAGCCCCGCTCTATTGAAATACTCTGATGCGATGTTGCGATCGTAATCGCATATCGCACATATCCCCAGTCGATTGCAATCACTCCTCTGTGTTTGCCGATTGTGATATCGCGCGTTAACATGGGCCATTGATCTGCGCGCTTGATCAATGGTCCTTGTTGACTTGCGTTGATCACACTCATAACTATCATGTGATAGCCCCTGATTGCCTCCGCTTGCCATCGCCAATTATGTTTTCCAATCAGATCTAGACTGTTGATCGGCCAGATCCGACGACTCTCATGCAACATAGTTTTAAACTGTCGATACTCTATTTTTCAATGTTTTCCCTATGTTTTTGCCTCCCGGTAGTGTTATCTGACTTTTCCAAAAATTCTTCTCATGTGATATTTTTGAATGGTTGAAGACTTAGAGGGTGTTTTGGATCCATTTTGGATCACTTCTCCACATCCATGGATTCACTTCTACTAAACTCTATGTGGACCTCATTTCATTTATTTTCAATCTTGATCCCAAGGCTTTCTTCTCAACTCAATTCAACTTAGCAATACGCTCTGTAGTAGCAATGAAATCTCATCAAATAAAAATAACACCATAAATATTCTCTCCACTCCAAAAAAATAGTGGCCACAATGCATGCATCAAATCTAAATACTACTATCTCTGACAACTGAAATAAAACTCATACTCAGCCATAACAACAAACCCTCACTGCAAAGTTTAATTGCTACATACTACAATTAAAAACATATAACAAAATGGCTATGTTCCAAATACACTAGTAGCACCCACAAAAATAAATGTGAGAATCTCAAATATGGAGCTAAACCAAGCTCCCCATCTCTATCATAAAATCTACTCCAACTCTTTGCATCATCAATCTAAAATTTGGAGATCTGAATCAATACTATGCTTCAAGAAATAGATTTTCTCATACTACTACCATTAGAGCTCATACACAAGAAATCAAACTCAGTAATGGATCTAAATAATACTCACACAATGAAGCCTTCTCTAACTCACCTATAATCACCATCAACCCTCACTCAGTCACTAAATGTGTTCATGCCTTTTGGAAGAATTAATCAAACATTTCCAACCTTTACCAATATATTTAGAAGCCTCTAGGAAATCCCATGTGGAATTTCATCCAATTTGTGTGGGGAATGTACAGAAAATTTTATGAAAAGCCTTGGTCTTATGCACAACACTAACTAAAAAAGAGTGGTCTCATGCACAAGCCTTCTTCCCAAAAACTCGAGATTTCTAGTCTCATGCATAAGCTTGCGTGCGAGTGACTGGGGCATAGGATGAGGAAAAACATCAAGCCTTTTGCTTAGAATCTCTACCACCTATTGGATTCTCTTCTTCAGCTCCTATACATGCCTTCAAACCTCTGACATAACCAATACCACATCTGCAAGTGGATCAAACATGTCTCCCAAGTGTCACTACCAAGTTGACCTAAAACGAGTCAACGAACAAGGTTTGCAAGAGTGCCCATGTCCTCCACTCTCCAAAAATCATATCCACAAGTTGCAACACCTTTGACAAAATTAACATATACTGTAACACATATCCATTATCAAACATAACACCATCACACTACAACAAGTTATCTCCATGAGCAAAAGCATGAACACCTAGATGAAGACCTAACTGCCAACTCAACTAGTCTGCAAATCATCATCTCCATCACATGTAGATCTACATCATCCACTTGTAGCAACATCATCAACCAAGCCAATTCCCTCATCTGACCATCATGAGTGTTCCATCATATTGTTGACATCAATGCCAAAACAATCATCTCAGTGTCAACACAACAAATTGCAACCATGCTACAACAAATGGTATCGAAATATCAACTAGCTTCAAGGGTTGCACCAATGGAAATATGATCTAGCTGCTATCTTGAACAAATGCCAACATTAACTAACTGGATCCATTCACACCATAATGCCAACAACCTCCCCCTTTGGCATTGATGGAAACCATACATAAACTCCAGACCATCATCCACTATCAATCTTCCTTTGACATCAATGGAAAATGTCAACTCCATTTGAATAGGTATCAAGAACTGAAGCACAAATATTGGAGCAACTAGCATGTATGAATCATCTCACATTAGTAGAAGCAAGCAGTATATATAACCAATCATCATCTAGCGCATCATCGTAACCAACAACCTGTAGAAATAGTAGCAATATGCACAAGAGGAAACAAGCAACAATAAGAAGCATCATACAATATGCAATAATATGCACATCAAGGCACCAACCAAAATTTCCATAGCAACCACATAGCAACAACAAAAATCAACCTCTCTAAATGCATCATTAAAATCTCTGCTCATAACATGAGGCAACAAACCAAACTGTCATAGCATATCATGAGGCACATCATGACACCTCCAAGCAGATCATAATGCCAACAATGTATGGCTAAAGTAATAAGAGAAAATAATGCTACCCCTGAACACATGCCATCTCCAAGCTGCAGTTACTGCTTCTATTGCAACATTTGTTTCCATGCCAACAAATAAGCACCATATGGACCAAGACTCCACATAACCATGACTCAAATGAAATTCACATTGATAAAGACATGGTTGTAGCAGCGACATAAGACCTCATACATAACTCATATATGACCATAACACAACCTCATGACTCATGACTAAATGACCAAAAATATAGTACAATATAAGTACATGGCTTCATGAGCATTTTACATGAATATGTCAATGCATACATAGCTTCTATGATGATCCTAAATGGACCAATGACTCAAATACATGATACATCATAACTATTACATCATCATTATCCCATATATATGGCTACAAAAAGACTCCATAAGGTTCCTCCAAAATATGCCTATCCTCAACATGACTCAACATATTATTGACTAGACCCAATACCAAAGCGAAATGATGAAAAAATGGTAAATACATGGCTATAATAAACTACATATAACAACCCATATATGGCTGGTCCATGTCTCATGTCATCTCTATACATGGTTGAAACTATGATCACATTTTATGCATGGATGCACATATTTTCAACCAATTTATCAGTGAAACCAAAATCATAAATATGGATGAAAATGCACACTTTTCTACTCATGAAAAGACATATAGATATGCTACAATCACATGAGTGAAAATAAGTGAAAGATACAAAACAAATCATCCATATACATACCATGCATAGCTCCCCCGAGCTCAATTTACCTCCAAGAGATAGGCAAATCCTATGGACCTTAAAGTACATGAGGCTCAAATGAACTCATCATATGTTGTGCAATAAGTCATACCCACCAAGCTACCAAATGCTCCCTTTGTGGTTATGCACCTCTCATGAGCTTTTCAGTCATCAATAAATATGTAGGAAATAATCATGGACTGCAGGAGGGAATGCTCTCCACTACTTGAAGAGATGTCTCTCCTTCTTTCTCCACACAGTCTTTGGATGATTTTTTTTTTCCTTCATCTGCTTCTTCTCTTTCTTCACTGGTTTTGTGGTAGGTACTCTTTTTTTTTTCTTGTTTTGATGCTTTTCCCTTGAGTAATAGGGCAACACACAATCTCTTTCCATATGGCAAAAACAATGGCATAGCACTCCACATGACCAAGAGGATAAAACCTTCTTATGCTCATGTGAAATTTAAATCTTGCATGAAATGTACCTCTCCTCCAACACTTAGACCTACAATATATTTCCTTATGGACAAACAAGTGACGTGAGTAGCAATAACCATACAAATCATAATTATACATGTTGGCCATTGTCACTGGCTATTGATATTGCTGCGATCTCTGATGATTTGATCTATACATTCTTCTCCAGCAATTAGCTACAATATGCCCAAATTTGTGGCATTTGTAACATTCTAATTTATGCACAAAAGGAATGAAAGGTCTTTGGTTCCTTTAGAATTTAATAGAGCTGCCACAATTATCTCTAGGAGAAAAATATTTTCTAAATCTAGAATCTCCTTGAGATTTTCTTCTTTACTGTTTGTTTTCCTTGTCTTTTTGTTGCTGGTTCTTTTGTTGCTTAATCAACTACTCGATCTACTTCTTGTTTCCTTGGTTCTCACTCTTGCTACTGGTAATGTTTGCTATAGCTTTCTTGGGTTCTTCTTTGCTATATTTCCTTACATGCAAATTGGACTCACCCTTTTGAAAACCAAGAGTTGATTTATCCAATGGTGGTCTTTGGATCTCAAGAAAACTATCCAATTCCACTGTGCTCTTCTTCGCCTTTCACTTCTTTCTTAAGGAAGTCACTTTTTATTCTAATTTCTCAACCTATTCTACCTTTTCTTGGTATTTCTTCCTTGTGCCTTCTTCAACTCTTTCAAATTCTACAAATTTAACCTTTAGGCTAACAATATCTTCCTTGAGTTTGGCCTCCTCATCATCACGGATCTACAATAACTTTTCTTGATCCTTGCATGCAACTATTAGTCTATAAATATCAACTCTAATACTCTTAATATCATTATCATCTTCACTAGCCAATTCAACATGATTCCAAATCTAAATCGTCAAAATTATAACTTGATAGCAAATCATTAATATTTATACCTTTGGGTTCAAGATTTTCCAATATCTTCTCATCATTAGCTAAATCATGTCTTATAGAAGAATGATACTCTTGTGCCTGTGATTCTTGTCTTTGAAGGCCCTTCTTCTTGTTCTTCTTCTTGTTTTTCTTCTTGTTTTTCTTCTTCTAATTTTGCAAATTGTTGTTGCTACCATCTACAAATATGGATTCTAGCTTGTCCCACATTTGCTTGGCATGTTTCAAACCTACTAGCCTCTTCAAGTCATCATCATGAATATCCTTGTAGATTATGCATATAGATTTTCCATCGAAATGAAAAAAATCATCTGCATTTGGATCCTTTTCACAACCTTCACATACTACTCTTTAGATGTTATATACACAAGACAAGCATTGATGTTTAACATTTTTGTGCCATACCTTGTAATTTGCAGCAGTGAGGATAAGCATTCTGTAAAAAAGACAAAATCTAATTTCTACCAACAAACCCCATATCTATAGTCCAGTGATCAAGTTGCAACCAAGAACCTCGTTTTGATACCAATTGTTGGAAACATTTGGGCATTACTGAGAAGACGAGGGGGGTGGGTGAATCAGTAATATGATTTCTTTAACAATTTTTCCTTTTATTTTCTTCTCTACTAAATCACATATATTAACCAACAACACATTATTATATCAATGCATATAAACCATATAAGAATCTAAAATAAGATAACCATGAGAGCAAGAATAATCAACACATCAAAAACACACAAGATATCTAGTGGTAAACCCTTTAGTGGGAAAAAAACCACCCTTGTTGTTGTTATGTTGCCATGAATCTTCTATTAAGAAAAATATGTCTTTTACATATATGATTAACTCCCATCAGTTAAGGGACTCGACCTATACAATCATCTCACTCCAATAATCTTGGAGACTTGATTCTACAAATCATCTTGGAAGACTATGTTATCCACATAAGTATGGAATAACATCCGTTGAAAGCCACCACAATCATCTTATCCTCGCTTAACTTCGACTGGGCTATCCAACTAAAATTAAAATTGAGAAACGGTTCCTTTCACTGAAACTTCACAATCACTACTACACATCCATAAAGTCACTACTCCTCTACTCTATGTGGACCTCATTTCATCTATTTTCAAACTGGATCCCAAAACTTTCTACTCAACTCGATTTAGCTCTGCAATGCGACCTCTAGTAGTAAAACAATCTCATTAAATAAAATTAACACCACAAATATGCTCTTTACTCCGGCAAAATAGTGGCCATAATGCATACATCAAATCTAGATACTACTATCACCAATAGCTCAAATAAAACTCATACTTAGCCATAACAACAAACCCTCATTGTAAAATATAATTGATACATACTACAATTAGCAACATACAACACAATGGCTATGTAGCAAACACAGTAGAAGCATCTACAAAACCAAATGTGAGAATCTCAAATATGGATCTATAACAAGTTGTCCATCTCTATCATAAACTCTACAACAACTCTTTGCATCACTGATCTGAAATCTAGATATCTAAATCCATACTATGCTTTAGGAAATAGATCTGCTCATACTTCTGCCATTAGAGCTCATACACTCAAGAAATCAATCTCATTAATGGTTCTGAAGCATACTCACACAATGAAGCCTTCTCGAGCTCACTAACACTAACCATCAATCCACACTCAGCTCAAAAGTAAAGAATATAAAACATGAAAGGAGAAATTGACCATTGGGTTACGATCAAAGGTGAAAAAATTAAACTAAATCAATCCACTAACACCACTACTTGCACAGTAAACGCATTCACACCCTTTGGAGGGCTTAATCAACCATTTTTGAGCCTTACCAATTCATCTAGAAGCCTCTAGGAAATTCCATGTCGCATTTCATCCAATTTTCATGAGGAATACAAAGAAAAATTCATGAAAACCCTTGGTGGCATGCAAAACACTAGCTGAAAAAGACTGGTCTCATGCACAAGTCTACTTTCTAGTGACTAGAGCTTTCCAGTCACACACATTAGCCTACATGGGAGCTATTGGGGCATAGAATGAAGTAAGACATCAATCCTTCAACTTAGAACCTCTCCCACCGATTGGATGCTCTTCTTAAGCTCTTGTACATGCCTCCAAAACTGTGACATATCCTCTGACACATTTTCAAATGGATCAAACATGTCTCCCAAGTGTCACTGCTAAGTTGACCTAAAAAAGGGCCAAAAAACAAGGTTGGAAAGAGTGCTAACAAGTCCTCAAATCTCCAACAATCATCTCCACAAGATGCAACACCTTTGAAAAACCTAAAATATACTGTAGCACATCTCCATCATCAAATATATGGCCATCACAGTGCAACAAGTCATATCCATGATCATAATCATGAAGACCAAGATGAATACCTAGTTTCAAACTGAACTAGTGTGCCAATCATCATCTCCATCACCTGTATATCTACATCATCCACCTGTGGGAGCATCATCAACCAAACTAATGCCATCATATCACCATCATGGGTGTGCCATTATATCATTGAAATCAATGCCAACACAATCATCCCAATGTCAACACAATGAGATGCAACAATGATGCAATGAATGTCATCTAAACATCAACTAGGCTACAAGCGTTGAAATTGATGCCAACATGAGATAGCTGCCATCATGAACCAATGCCAACATCCAATAATTAGATCCAAGCACAACATAATGCCAAAAGTAGTCTTAGCCTCAAGTTAAACTGATATCCCAACCTACTCCATTAGGACTTGTAGTGTTGGAATTTATGAAGAGCCCATGAGAATATAATCTCCAATTTTTTTTTTTAATTTTCACAATGAAAAATAAATGATGTGAGGAGTATCAACACAGCTTCGGAATCCTACCCACATAAAATGAGAATAAAAGTTCCACTTCTTAACAAAGGGTGAAAGATGAGGAGCATGTTTTAATTAGGAATTGCACCAATGACCACAAAGGAGGGTCTTCGATTCTATAACAAAAAGGTGTTTCATCATGGACAAGGAGAAGATAGGCATGAACACATGGACATTGAGGTGTTATTGTGAGGGTTCTTGAATAACAGAGAAGAGTGAGGAGAGAAGAGAATCTTGGGTAGATTTGGCAGGCCACCGAAGGAGCTTGCTATTAAGTGGTATCATAGCCAAACCTATTTTTTGAGCATTGACATATAAAGGGATATTGCAGTCATTGAATGAAAATTACCAATGACAGAGGGAAGAAATAATGTCATGGAGATTTGGAGCAAAACCAAAAGGTAATAAAAAATTTATGGCTAATGACTAATAGTATTTTTTTTTATAAAAGCAAGAGAAGGAATGGGATGAGAAAGTGAAGATTCCCGTGGCAGAGACGGTAGAGTAAATTGCAGTTGAAGGAGACAAAGAAACCATAAGAATTAAAGAAGAGTTGTAAGAGCATATTTGGGAGTGAAGTACATCTAGGCAAAGGAGAAGACTCCTATGTTAAGGAGGTAAAAATGGTCTTTAAAATTTTATTTGACAATAAATTGGTACAAACATTATAGTTAATTGTGATAATCTTTGAGAAGAAAACCTGTAGTGTTCTCAAGACTGTGGAAGAAAGGTTTTGCACTAGAAGGACTGCATCTGAAAAGGGGATAGAGAGAGTCCTCAAGGAAAAGAAGACAAGAAAATTTCTTAAGGGGTGAGTAGTAGGTGCACCATCTAGAGAGGAGAAAAAGGTTCTCAATAGGTTCCATAGGAGGGATTCGAAACAAAAGGGACACCAATATCTAGGAAAAGATGAGGTGTTCGGGTAACACGTGAGGTGAGGCTAGGGCGAGGTTGTAGATTGCAATGAACATGGAAGAACACATGAAGATAAGTACGAAGGTAACCAATGTTAGTCATTATGAAGGGTCAAGTAAAATCCACAACAAATGGGAGAAGCATGCCAAGAGAAATGGCATTAGAAAACTAAGAAAGAATGAATTTGAAAAGGAGATAACTGAGTTGAAGGCACAACTTAATGTGCTAATGCAATTGCTACAAGAGAGGTTATAAAGCTAGAGACAGATGAGGAGTAAGGTCATATTATCTGCTAAACAAAAGGAATTTAACAGGAGCTCCATAAAATCCATAGAACTAGGGAAGCATAGAATGAGGCATTTGATAAAATCCTGGATGGAAGAAGAAGAGGTCACAAAATTTGAGCTTAAGGGAGGAGTAGTTCATTACTGCGAGCCAGAAAAGGACCACTGGTTGAAAATAAGGAGAAGGGACTTATGGAAGGTCCAAGGAAGAAAGAGATGATAGAATAGCGTATTCCTTTCTAAACCTGAGAAATAACTATTGATTGGTGATGATGATGAAGAGATGAGCCTCATGGAAAGTCTCATGGACTTTGAAAAGAGTCTAGATCAGAAGGACAAGTTATTGGGAGAAGAGCATGCTAAAGACCTTATGTTTTTAAAAATAATCATCTGTGTGTCATTAGAGAATTTTTTAGGTCTAAAATGGGCCTCCTAAGGAATATTATAAAGTAATAGTGTAAATAATAAAATAATATTAGATTACCTCATCAAGTTTTGGAGGGAAAAAAGAAAAAACTAGTTTTTAAACTTATCTCCCTATGATTTTACTCAAATTTTGAGTTGGAGTAGTTGTTGGATGCATAATTAAATTTTGCATCCAAGGAGTATCCATGTTGCATACTTTCTATGGACCCTACTACACGAAAAATGTGAAATACATAAAAAAAAAAAACGTGATTGCAATCACATATTTCACATCGTTTTTGGTAGTAGGGTCAATCAAAAGTATACAACGTTCGTACTATTTGGATGAAAAAATAAATTTTGCATCCAACAAGTGCTCACGCTCGAAATTTAAGTAAAGTCATATCGATATAACTTGAAAATACGAGTTGAAAAGGTAATTTTTTATTTTTTTATCTTTTTACTCCAAAAATGGCGACTCATCGCCCATGGTTCACATCCTCATATAGAATCCTATTGGTTCTTATAAAGTTTATTTTTCTTTAACATTTTTGTTTTGAGGCCCAATTTTGACCTTAAAAATTCTCTAATGGGATGCAAGTCTTGCAAGTAATGAGTGACGGAAACCATTAAAGTTTTTCACAATGAATGAAGATGAAATGAAGTTGTCTTTGAGAGACAGGGACATAAATGATTCGGCCAATGGAATGAAGGGCCATGAGCTTGTGATGGTGAATAAAATTGTCATTTCTGGTGAATGTACAAAGAAGGACACTATATATGGCAAGGTAATGCATTTATATATGGAAAATATTTTTTTACTGAATGATTGTAAAGGTGCATTGGCAAGTGGAGAATTTGGACAGGGTGTCTGAAAGAAGGAGGAAGGTGTCGAGATGGATTCACAGAAGCAAGGGCATGGAGAAGTAATTTTTTTTTCAATAGCCATAAAAGTGATTCCTACCATAGAAAAAAAGGAATTGTGCCTGCAACCAAATTGAATTTGACATGTGACAGTGATCATATGCAAGATGACAGACAACCCTTTAAAGTTGTTAAGCCCATAGGCATGGATGAAAAACTAATTTATAAAGGCATCAATAATGATAAAAAGAGACAACGCTCAAATGTGTTTTTGTCACAATATGAAAAAGAGTTAAAATTCTTAGAGGACTAGTTGGACAATCCCAATACTGAGGAAGACTACATGAAGAATGCCGCCCAAGGATCGAAAGAGTCTGAAATGTCTGAAGCAAAAAAAATGTATAGTAGCAGGAGTAGAGGAAGGATAACATATATTGTCAAGAGAAGAAAGAGAGGAGAAGAGTGATGTGACTAGTTTGTCTCAGATTTATTTTATTTTTTTCAATCATAATCAAGTAGTAAAACGTAGAAAACAATAATAGAAAGTTGCCAACAATTTGGAATTTTGTATTTTGTTACTGCTATAAGGGCAAAAAGGAATGGAATCCATATGATGAGGTGGAGATTGAGATCCTATTGACACTAAAGAGCTTGACTAGTGTTAACAATATATCATAACAAAGAAGAAATATCATGTACCAGCAAGAAGGAAGTTTGGACATGGAGATTAAGGAAATAATGATGTTGATAATGGAAGTAACTAGATAATACTATAGTGATGATGAAATGGAAATTAGTTTTAGCACTTGGTTAACTATGGAATACTACAGCAACATGGCGAAGGTGAGATAACTGCAAAACAAAATCTTGGATTGTGGAAGGAAAATGAAAACTAGCAACAAACTAATTGTACAAGATTGTCTTAGCAAGGTGAGTGGAGCACAACAAAATTAAACCTGGGATCCTAGTAGACTGAAGTTAGGATAGGAGAAACAACATGATCAAACATATGGGCAACTACAAAGTAAGGAATGGGATCTAGGGGAATTGATCACCACCTCAAGCTAGCAAGGAAAATGAAGTGGGAAACTGCAACATAAAGTTTAGGTCCTTGGAGGGTTTCACGAATTGAAGGAATTTTAATAAGAGGTCAAAATATTTACACTTTGGGATTTTGATGTAGGATCATCAACCTCATATTTTCTCCAGAGCAAGAGGGGTCACAAAATTCTCTACAAGGGAAGGAATTTTCCTCATATGTAAATTGTACCAATTAGAAATTGTGGGTTATTAATTATCTATTTGTCTCATTGTAGTTATGTTGAGGTATTAGGTCTTTTTAGTGACTAGCCAAGTGGGCCTTTCACAATGTAAAATGAGAAAAATTTGGGAATCCGATATTTTTAGGTTATTGGACAAGTGTACCATTTGTATTATTTATGTTAAGATATTTGCAAGTAGTGAGGTTGTGTAGAAATATGCATATAGGACCAGGAGAAGTAAGCTCCATAGTGCATTCGGCGAAATCACAAAAAAAAAGACCTTTGTCGACGCGTTTCGAACCAACTAGTGTGGGTCATCGTCAGGACAAGTTGAAGAAAAAAATCTGGCCTAGCAAGTTAATAGAATGAGCAGAGACTCCAACGGCTATATACGGTTATTTTTGACCCTAGGAACAGCCAAAACTTATATTAATAAATTAATATTATTATTATTTTATCAATAATTAATAATATTATTATTATTTTTATTTTGCAACTAGTGAGTGGTAGAAATATGGATATAGGACAAGGCGAAGTAAGCTCACTAACCATACCATATCAGGTATTTCAGACAAAAGGTCTGTAGGGTTCTTGTACATAATTCCTAATAATAATAAGTTCCAAATTTTCTTTGTATACCTATTTTTACTTCTTTATGTAATCATCCTATAAATCTAATTCAGTTCACTTGGAGGTTATATAGGGGAGCCACTGGATTATTTCTTTTGTATATTATTGAAGGGAATTCAAAGGGAGAAGCAATATCTGTTTAGGAGTTTTCATTCAACCCATGTGCTAAATAGAAGGTTGACTCTGTGATGGAATAACGTCTGGTTACCATAAGCATGCTATGTTATGCGTATGTTCTATGAGTTCAGACTAAAAGTGTAAAGGGACTGCCCCATGATCTTGAAAGAGAAGGGTTAACAAGAGGGTTTGAGTTACAACAAAGTCAGAAATTTTCGTAGGGCCATGGTGGTGGCCGGTTCTGGACCAATTGTGTTAAAGAGAACATATGACATGGAGGTCTACATCTCAAGGATAACCAAGAAGATTTAAGTTGGGAATCGACTATGTGGGGTTAACAAAGAGTATCGCTGAGTTATTCAAATGAGGGCCCAACCCAAAGGAAATCAACTTTGAATAGTTAGATCTGACCCTCATTAAATTGGTCAAGCTTAAAACGCGTTGACGCAGACTGTTTAGAGGTGGAGTCAACGTAGTAAGGGATTGTTGGTGTTGGGAGTGCATACAAAAAAAATAAAAATCCTTGGGGAAATGAAGAATTAGAGAACCTAAGCGCTCATTCATTCAACGAACAAGAGCGTCCACTAATTAGTTTTGTCATGGTCACGAAGTAATATTTTTTTTTTTGGAAAAAAATAATAGCGTCAACCCATAAGTTAGGACTAGCTCTATTTGACTTCATAAGAAGTTGGACATGCAAAAGAATATCATGGGAAGAAGCCCCCACCTCAAGTCGCGTCGATCTCCTAACTTGCTCCATTGGTGTTAAAATAGCTAATTACTCCCACATTGAGAGTTATCTAAAATTAGATAGTCAATTAACTGAGTCAAGTTCAGTCAAGTCAATTTTAATCATATTTTGGATAAAAGTCAAATTGAGAGTGTGCGCATGTCAAGTTATTTTAGGCGAGTCGCTAGTCAAAAAATTTTAAATACCCCTCATTGGGTGCATTGTAATTATCAAATTTTGTGTGATCAATAGAAAAGTTACAACTTGTGTTATTTTGTGTGAATTATTTGTAATATTTTGTGCCTTACCTCTTCTTCCTTTCCAAAAAATTAGTATCAGAGTCAAGAAAGGAATACAAGTCCATGGGGCCCACTGAGCTGCTAAGAAGAAACCCAACTTTAAAAAGCTGGCATTTTTTTTTAAATTATGTTGCAAAATCGTCACACTATTAAAAAGATAAAAGTGCACAATTGAGGTGCGAAATTTTCCCTTTCTTAGTGTAAAAAGTACGACAATTTGTCGCAAACTTAATGTTCAAAGGATATCGGGAATTTTTCCCGAATTTTATGTGTCGAGGATACGGAAGGCCCGTGAGGTATAAAAGAGTCGAAAATTTTGTGAGAACCTACGAAAGTCAAAAGCCGACTCATGTGAACCTTTTTTCATAAAGTTTTATTTATTAAAAGGGATTCATAAATTTCGGAAGAGTCTTTTTATGTAAGTTTTTATAAGGACTTTGTTTAAAAGGTTTATAAAAGGATTTATTATATTAAGTTTTTTAAAAGGTTTTTCGTTGGAGTGTTTCACAAAGGTTATAAAATGCCATTAAAAATTTTAATAAAGTTTTTTACATAAGGAGTATTTTGAAAAGGTGCTTTGCAAAGCTTATAAAAGGATAAATTTAGGGTTTCATAATTATTTTACGACTATCTTTTTAAGATGGCTTCATCCATATTCAAGACATAGTTTCCTCCATTCACAAAGAAGGTTTATGATGTGTGGGTCATAAAGATGGATGCCATATTGAAGGCTCATGATGTTTGGGATCATTTCTAGTTTAGGTTTCCAGAACCTAAGAATGAAGCAGATGAACGGGCCCTCACTAATGCAGAGAGGGAACAATGGAAGAAAGACAAAAAGAAGAATGCACAAGCATTGTAGCTTATCTAGCAGGGAGTGGACTGAACAGTGTTCCAGAAAATTATGATCACGTCTTTAGCAAAGTCAACAAGTGAGACTTTGGTGACAAGCTATAAAGGTATGGCCAAAGTCAATATTGTTAAGTTGCAGAATACTAGGAGAGATTTTGAAAGTATGTTGATGAAGGAAACATAGGACATCGATTCATTCTTGAATCATGTCTTGATTGTTGTAAATCAATTAAAAATTTATGGTGATGACATAAAATATCAAAAAGTGATTGAGAAGGTCCTCATATCTTTGTCTAGCAAATGTGATGTTGTAGTAGCAGCCATAGAAGAAGTCAAGGATTTAGAAACATTGACAGTTGATGAGTTGATGTGATAACTTCTATCTGATGAGGCAAGGATAGAAAGAAATAAGGATTCCACCTTAGAGACCACTTTTAAAAGTTAGGTTTCTATTTCAAGAGACAGAGCTCGAGGGAGAAGTAGATAGAGAAGCATAGGATGAGGAAGAAGACATGGTGGTAAGAGAGACTGACGAGAAGAGAATGAACATGAAAGTGGAAGCAACATCATAATCTTCAACAATAATCAAAGAGTTGAGAAATGAAAGGTGAGATGTCATTATTGCAATAAATTTGGTCACTATTCCCGTGATTGCAAGAAGAGGATAGTTTATCAAGCAAACTAGAGAGTTAATGTCACTACAGAGAATACTAACTACATGTTCATAGCTTTCCATACCATGCATAAGCATTCTAATAATGTGTGGCTATCAGACAGTGGTTGCAGTAACCACATGAAAGGCAATAAGAATTGGGTTGCAAATTTGGATCAATTTGTGAATAAAAAGGTAAATTTGGGGACGAACAAGACCTTGGATATAGATGGAAAAGGAGTGGTCAATAGTATGACCAAGAAAGGGGAGCCAAAGACAATTTCAGAGGTATATTATATCCCTAGTCTCAAACATAATTTGATAAGTGTTGGTCAATTAATGCAAAAGTGAGACAAAGTTATTTTGTAATGAAAAAGTGTGTTACATATGACAAGCCCCAAATAAAGAAGCTAATAGAAAAGGTGCAGATGAAAAGGAAAAAATTCTTTCCTCGAGTTATGAATTATAGTGACTAGGTCAGTTCTTTTATAGTTGCATGTTCTAATGATTTCTGGTCTTTCAGTTTGGACACTTTCACTTCTCTGGTTTAAGATTGTTGCAGCAGAAACAAATGGTTAGGGGATTACCTCCCATCAAAGAACTTGCTAGTACTTGTGAGTGTTTCATCTTGGCAAAGAAACACCATGAGATTTTTCTGAAAGGAGCTGCATACAAAGCAAAGAAGCCACTAGAGTTGGTTCATATAGACTTGTGTGGACCTATGATGATAGAGTCGATTGGTGGAATTTTCTACTTCCTCACGTTCATTGATGATTATAACATAAAGACATGGGCTTACTTCTTGAAGAAGAAGTCTGAGCCTTTTGCAAATTCCAAAGAATTTAAAGCCTTAGAATAAAACCAAATAGATCGACAGATCAATGTATTAAGGTCATATCATGGTGGAGAATATGGTTCGAAGGCATTCCATGATTACTCCAAAGAACATTGAATCAGAAGACCATTTACAAGTAGATACACACCACAACAGAATTGTGTAGGAGAGAGGAAGAACATAACCATTATGAATATGGAAAGGAGCCTGTTGAAATGAAGAAACTTGTCTAATGAGTATTGGGCAGAAGCAGTTCCATGTGTTGTTTATGTGATAAAAATATCTCCTGCAAAGAGCGTGATGAATAGAGTACTAGAAGAAGCATGGTCATGGTTGTCTTGCGGTATATCACATCTCGATGTCTTTGGATGTGTAGCCTATGAACACGTGCCTAAAGAGCCGAGAGGTAAGTTGGATGATAAAAGTGAAAAATTCATATTTACTGGTTAGAGTGAGTAATCAAAATCTTACAAATTGTATATCCATGTCACTAAGAAAACCATAATCAACAAATATGTTGTGTTCAAAGAACAAGAGTTATGGAATGAGAGTATAGACAAAAAATTTGATGCATAAGTGTCATTGATGGAAGAAGAGGTTGTAGCAGAAAAGGAGCAGTTAGAATCACAAGAGAAGACACCTAACAGAGTCACACCAACAAGGACTCCAAGATTTTCTGAGCAACATGGATCTTCAGGTAGATCAACATATTAGAATTCTCATAGCACTCAATCAGATGATGAATTAAGTAATGGTAAGAGAAAAAGGTGAAGTGTGAAATATATTTATCATGATTTGGATGTTGGTTAAAATTTTGCATTGTTTTCATTCCAACCTTCTTCATTTGAAGAAGAAATCAGAGATGAAAATTGGGTGCAAGCCATGGATGAAGAAATTGAATCTATTGAAAAGAATGATACATGGGATTTGGTTGATTTTCCAAAGGATAAAAATATCATTGGTGTAAAATAGGTGTACAAGAAAAAGTTGAATGATAAAGGAGAAATTGACAAATTTAAATCAAGACTTGTTGCAAATTGATTCTCACAACAACTGAGAATAGATTTTGGAGAATAATTTGTCCAGTAGCCAGATTGGATACTATGAGAGATTTTTTAGCAAAAACAACTTAGAACAACAGGAAAGTATATCAGATGGATGTGAAATCAACCTTATTGAACAGACTTCCAGAAGAAGAAATTTATGTCCAACAGTGTCTAGGTTATGAAGTGGCAAGTAAAGAAGACAAGGTTTATAGGTTGAAGAAAGTGCTCTATGGACTCAAGAAAGCACGAAGGGCATGGTATAGTAGAATTGATAGCTACATCAACAAGAATGGATTTTGTAGAAGTAACATTGATCCTACCTTGTACACAAAGGTAAATGAGCATGTAAATGTTTTAATTGTTTGCTTATATGTTGATGACGTGATTTTTACAAATGATCTTGAGTTAGATGAACTTAAAGAATCCATGAAGAAAGAATTTGAGATGGCAGATTTCAATCTTATGAAATATTTTCTTGGCATACCAGTTGAGAAATCCGAGAACGGAAATTTTGTTTGTCAAAATAAATATGCCAAAGATATGTTGAAAAGGTTTAGGATGGAAAATTGTAAACCTGCTCCTATGCCAGTTGCAATAGTTACCAAGTTAAGTATGGATGATGAAGGATTAGATGTCAATCCAACTCTATTCAAAATATTGGTTGGCAGCCTCATGTATATCACGACAACAAGATCGGATGTTATGCAAGGGGTGAGTTTGATTTCCAGATTTATGGGGACTCCAAAATACACATTGGAGAGAAGAAAAAAGAATTGTGAGATACATAACAAGAACTAAAGATTGTGGCATAATGTATGCAAGCACATAGAAGAAGGATTTGATTGCATGTACGGATAGTGATTTTGTAGGTAGGTTGGATGATAGGAAGAGAAATTCTAGTTATGTGTTCCACCTTAGTTTAGGTGTGATAGCATGGGCATCTAAGAAGAAGCCTATTGTGACACTTTCATCAACAGAAGTACAATATGTAGAAGTGACATCAACAACATGTCAAGAAGTATGGTTAAGAAGAGTATTGGATAGACTTAAGAAGAAACAACAAAGATCAACAACAATATATTGTGACAACGTCTTAGTGATTGCACTATCCAAGAATGGTGTGTTTCATTAAAAGAGCAAGCATATTAATACTAGATATCACTTTATTAGGGAACTTGTGGGCAATGGAGAAGTCCACTTGAAGTCTTGAAAATCAAGTGATCAATTGGCTGATATATTTACTAAGCCATCAGAAACAGATGTATTTCAGTTTCATAGAGGAAACTTGAGTGTTGTAAGCCTTGCTGAGATATAGACCAATAGGCATGTTTGAGTTGTCATGAGTTATGTCTTAGTTTAGCAGTTGTAATTAAGGGGGAGTGTTAAAATCGATAATTAATCCTACATGGAGAGTTATCTAAAATTAGACACTCAGTTATCTGAGCCAAGTTGAGTAAAGTTGATCCAAGTCAAGTTAACTCGTATTTTAGGTAAAAGTCAAATTTAGAGTGTGTGTGCATGTCAAGTTATTTTAGGCGAGTCTCTAGTCAAATAGTTTATATACCCCTCACTGATTTCATTTTAATTATAATTTTTTGTGTGATCAATAGAAGAGTCGCAACTTGTGTTATTTTGTGTGTGAATTATTTCTTTATTTTTTGCGTTACTTCATTTTCTGTTCCAACAATTGGGACCCACAATGTTGTAATTTTTAAAGAGGCCATGATAATATAATCTCCAATTGGTTTTTTAAAGTTGTACGATGAAACATAAAGGAGTTGATGAGGGTCGACTTAATGATCGCAACCACATTAAAATGAGAATGGAAGTTCCACTACTTAGCAAATGGTGAAAGATGAGGATTGAGTTTTAATTAAGAATCATGCCAATGACCACATAGGAGTGTCTTCGAATCTGTAACAAATCGATGTTTTGTCATGGTGAAGGAGGAGATAGGTGTGAACACGAGGACATTGAAGTGTTCTTGTGAGGGTTCTTGAATAATATAGAAGATAGAGGAGAGAAGATAATCCTAGGTAGATTTAGCACACCACTAAAGGGGCCTGCTATCAAAGTCTATTTGGCTGTATTGGCTTGGTTGTAGGGGGCTTTCGAGTATTTCTTATTTGGAACTCGTGGGTGCCTTGTTGCACTGGTACAATTACAGTGGGTTGGGGTTCTTTTGGAGAGGATTATGTTTGGAGCCAATGTTTACTTTTCCCTCCCAGCATGATCAATGGGGCTTGTGGCTCCGTTGATCTTGTTCAGTGGTCACTCTAGTTTCCTTGTCTTTTGAATTGTAGTGAATTTCTTTATGTGGCACCAATGTTGCACGATAAGTTGGGGGTTAGCGGAACAAGGGCATTCTAGCCAAAGTCACCTGGAGGCTCTTGGCCATGAAGAGATAGTTGACCCCAATACTCTTAATCCTACTGGCCTTCATGATTCTTTTTCTAACCACGAAACAATTCTGACCCTGACCCTAATCCCTAATCACGAGAACATTGACAATCATATCCATCAACTTAAAATGTGTATGGAGCAGCTTAGCAGAAACTAACACGATGATATAAATGTCATAATTTCTTTTATGAATGACCTCGAGTGAAACCAATAGTATATCTTGCAAATCTGCATAGGAAGGCAGAATGGCTAAGATGAAGTAACATATCTATTGTGAGTTATAGCTTTCACCTTTGCATCTCAACCCCACATGTGTAATGAGTCTAGTATGCATTCTAATTTTGCTAGTATTCTAGGATTATGGTCTTTCCGACATGCCATAGTGTTGTAGATTTGGGAAACTACCAAACTACCTAGTGGCCAATAAATCTCTTAGGAGTGAGGCCACTAGGATTTTGGTAAAATGCTATCCTCTATGTAATCAACTATGTGAATGAAAAAGCACTATTTACAACAACAACAAAAAACTATGGGCAATGTGCTTCATAAATAAAGCAGTTTAATGTTCATATTAAGTAAAATATTTCAATGTCATTTATGCAGCATTATAAAACGTTTACATAAGTCTTCTTGTTTAGAATTTGATTATTTTTTCAATTTTATTTAAAGGTCAATTTAGTTTAAAATCTAGCAAAGGTTTATTGAAATTGTAAATTTAAATTGTGTAGTGTCCAAGAAAACGTTCAAAATTTAGATCCACTTATGCATTAAAAAATGTAATTTAAACAATGAAACATTACATATGATCCATGTATTTTAACCATGAAAAACAATAAATGAGAAACAATAAATTTTTAACCATGAGAAACAATAAATATCTTAAGTTACATTTTTTATTCCCAAATTCTCTACGTGAGTATCAAAAATATTTGATAAAGATAAATCTTTATAACCATTACTTTACAATAGAATTATATAAAATATAAGCACAAATTTGTGATTTATGTGACTTATACGGTTATCAAATATTTATTGAATTGAGATAAGCTACATGGTAGTTTTAAGATGAGAATATCTTGTACAAAATTTTAAATGTAATGTAATTTTCAGTCGTTTGCGTGGTAAATGTGATTTTGATCATGAGCTTTGCGTTGGTGAGTAATGGTCAATTACAAGTACAGGAAAATTTGAAATAATCGGCTGGTTACATGCATACAACTATGTTTCAGAAGGCCATAGGAATCCTTACGTCCATAGGAATCCTTACGTCAAAACATTGCACAGGTAGATTTGGATGCATTCTTGATAAGCATAATTAAAAGACTTCTTGAAAACGGTTAAAAGTCCTAATAGCGTGATCTCAAGATTTCGCTGATCTGTAAAGTTTTTGGAGAAAATACTTGTACTGGCTGAACAAATTTTCACTCACGAAACCTGCCCTTTCAATTATTTCTCAATCAAGAAACCCGTCATTTCAATTATTTTGCAAAAGGGTTAAAACTGCTGGTGACATAATTTAAATTTTTTCAGAAATTACTTGTACACAATTTATTCAGGAAAGATCCTGTCACTTCATTAAACATGGACGCCATTAGTAGGATTTCTGGAAGCTTATGAGAGTCCTATTTGGAGATCCGTTTCTGTCTTGTCAACATCAAAGTTTCTGTCTTGTCAACATCAAATTAATGATTGTAGAGGGTTCGGAAAAAAATTGATTATAGGATGAACCTTGTACGTTATTATTTCCTACAGTTACGCTAGAGATTGTTGGTATCACGCTCCTTGTTATGTACCTGGTTTTAGATATTCCTCGATGTCATCTCAATATAAGCCAAAAATAAGCTCGTACGGTGAAATTGCAAAATACGTTGCATTTGAGCGTTGATACTGATTATGATCTCTTTTATAGCATGTAAATTTTTTAGCTATCAACTTCTCCATATAGGATATTTACATTGTGATATTTGGCAGTAATAATGATTATCTGTCCATAAGGTTGATAATACCATTTTAAAAGAAATTGGAAATCAAAATGGAATATTTCTATCCTCCATGATATGCAGTATTTAATACTATGGTGGGTTCTATACAGTCTTTTAAACCTAAAATCTATTGACCATTCAAATTAACACACCAATATATTGTGCAACGGGATTTTATCTATTAGATATAGAATTCTACTTTAATTTCAAATTGCAAATCCAATCGCTCGTATATCACCCCAGCAACATTGCATAGCTCAATAAAAGGAATTGATGAAACAAATATTTACCAACTGATTTTACATGGTGGTTCGTGGTGAATGTGATAAAAAAGGGAGTTGTCTTTAGTGTTATTTTTTGGAAGTTTTTATGGTGGGTTTTTCTCGTATAATTTTTCTAAAATCTAGTAAGAATTTATTGAAATCACAAGCTTCATGGGTAATCCTGTGTAATCAAAATGCTCTAAGGGTTTTCCAACGTGCTGAATCTATATATACAATAAAAAAAACTAACTTAAATAACACCAATCAATATTTCACTTCAATTTTTTTTTAACATTTTTTTTTTATCCATAGTCCACGGCCTAAATTTTAACATTCCATTTAATATATGACATAGATTCAATTAGAAGCTGATAACACAATCATTTAATTAATTATTAAATAAAATTTTCCCTTTCAATATTTGTTAAAATCAAGTCATAATTTCTTCCAACATAAGTATTAACCATATTAACTTAGTTTTTTAAAACCCTAAAAAATATTTATACCTTCAAAAAAACACCTTAAAATTCTCCACAAAATTACATATAATAATATTATTAACAGTGTCATATTGTGTGCTTACAGAGCAAGGTCAATTAACCAACTATTATGCAAAACGTATGTCCAAGGTTCAAATCCATTGAACCATGTGTAGGGCAGCCGGGCCTAATGAACCAAAAAAAAACAGCGAATCATATTCTAATGACAATCATACTAACAATTCTTTATTTATAACTTAAATAGTTCATTTATAGATATTAGACCTAAAATTTTCAAATTGAAATTTTATGTAATTTTTCAACATTCTTAAAATTTAACTTTATTAGTCAACATCCATTGTCGATCACGCCATAGAACACGCTATTTACAATGCATTTTATGGACTTCTATGTATATAGACAGGAGGAAATGAACTTACCGTTCACGTGAAAGGGAAAATTAAGTTACTAGGATAGGAGAAAATGAGTACACTTCAAACGTGGATGTAAACATCAAGAGACTTAGAGGAAACGTCTTCATTGTTGACACATAACGTTTAACGTGTGAATGTAGTTAAACATCATCTAATCACGGCCTTTCCAGCAAAAGTCGGCTCCTTTCATATCGACGTCACAATCTACTTCTTGAAAAATATTGCTTTGTTTATTCCAAAACGTTTGTTATCCCATTTCAACGTGTCATATGCTTATCACTCAAATTTTAAAAGTAGCAGAGTAAAAAGTAAAACGAACAACATATATTTAATTAACATTTTATCTCTATTTGAAACTATTTTTAACCATACCCACTAATTATTCATCAAAATTATAAATAATCATAGCGTGATCTCACACACGTGTTTATGGCATTAAGTTTGGGCAAATCCCGAGGATGCCAGCTAGGGTACCAGGTTGGCATGGTACATATTCTTACATCATGCACATGCATTCTTACGAACACAAACATTCATGCAACAACCATACATTCTTGGTGTGACGAGTTTTCACGTTCCTTTTTAAACTATTTTTTGAACTTTGCAACCAATGCTGGGTGTATTGAGCAAAAATGTTCATCTTTGATCTTCATTGAGCGCTATGTTAATCACATATATTATCTTCTTTGGATTCAGATAAACATTCTCATACATAAATGAAACCTTAAACAAAATTATCATATTGAATGTTAGGAAACTTGATTACCATACAACATAGTGAAAAACCAAATCCATCATCATGAAATAGCAACTTATAATAACAACCAAATCTACTACCATGAAATAGCAACTTATAACAACAACCAAATCTACTATCATGAAGTAGCAACTTACAACAACTAAATTTTGAGCAAAAAAAAAGAAATCTCAATGATAAAATTGATGGATTAGACACTTATATATAATCTCTAAAACACGAGGGAGCCCTTGTGATTATCTATTGCAAGTTCATTAAATTCAATTGTATCATCCACTTCCAATATTTAGGGTCAGTTAGCCAATATTTTGATTAAGGGGGAGGATGTATGAACATTATAGAATCTAAATAAATACCAAATTAGAGACCTCAACATTACTAAACAATATTTTTCATCTTTTTTTATTGGCACAAGAGGCAATGAACCTTTATCACACAACAAAAAATGCATTCACATGGATTGGTGCACCTACCAACCATTTCGAGACCACTAGATATTTAGGTGGTTCATGATATTTGATAAATCTCCATGTAGTAATAGGAAGGTACCTCTATATTTCTTTAGGAAGTTATCGGTAGAGTTCAGGCTGCAACTCCATCTCAACTACTTTCACATGGAAAAATTCTAAGTGGTGGGTTGTGGATCTATAGAGTATAGACAAAATTCCAGGTGCAACCCAATACTATGTCCTTGTCCACCTATATGAAAATAGAAAAGTAGCATCCTCTAGTAATGGATAACATGATTAAAACCCAAAAAATAATAACCATTGTCTTCGCGATAAATCCCTTATGGACAAAACCGGTCTCCGTAGGTTTAGTGCCTTAACCTAGAAACAACCAACCAAACTAAATTATTTTTCCCTAGAGATATTTGAATTATAAAAAGAATACCTACAGAGTGTTCACTGCAAGCTTCCTTCTTCTCTTCACCCACGAACTCCAACTTTAGCTTTAACTCTCGAAAGTAGAGCCTGCAAGTTAGCGAAGAAAAGCAAAGAGATCGAGATATACAACACGATATATTCAAATAACTAAATAAGAGATCAAGGAACCTTATTCTACACATGTATAATAAAAGACATAATGTATGGGAAAAACAATGCACTTTATATTAATGATAATATACAAAGATTACAACCCTTGTTGAGGCCTTGACGTTGCAAATCTCTCCTAGCCTTCTCATCCTTTCTTTGCCACAATGATAAAGCCTTCAATCTCACAAATGCATAAGGATTGATTATGGACCTCCAAGCTCAAACTAACATCATAAAGGTAGAATGAGAGTCTCCAAAAGCCAAACTAGGCTCTCTAGCATGTATTGCTTTTATAGGGAAATGAGGAAGTTTTAGATCTAACTTACCAAGGCTAGATCCACTTTGAAATGAGGTAAGTTCCATGAGATAAGGGATGAATCATCTCCCAAAGTTTCTAGAGAGGGAAGCTTCGAAATTCTATTTTATATTTCCCCACTTCTAGGATTCATCACACTGTTAGTAATGGCAACATGTGCTCACCAATGCAGGTTTCATGTGGGAAACTTGCACCATCATAAATTTCCATGAAGATAAGTGCTATGCAGCTTAAATTACGGTTTTGAGCGAATGTAATCCATGATTCTTATAACTTTTGGAAATAGTTTTTATTTTGGCATTGTAGAGGATTAATGCCAAGTGTAATGGGTGACGAGAGATCCAGGTTCGGTGCCGTTTCACTAAGTGTGACAAAATGGCTTGTAATAGCTACATTAACATGCACACTAATGTAGCATGGTAGCTTAGTAGTAATGTTGCAGCAAGTGCCACCAATAGGTGATGTTGTGGAATGGGTTGGACCAACAAACTCTTTAAGATGGTTTGTGCAAGAGATGCTTCATGGAAGTCGTGTGCAACTCATAGACATACTAACTACAAAAAAACTATCAATGGGCCAATGGAGGGGAGTAGGCAATAGAGTTTTATGGAGGAGGTTATTAGGTTGACCATATTTACATTATTGTTTTTATGTATCCATACACTTGAGTTTTATTGTATATTTTGTTTATATATCTAATTATATGTTGTTTACAATTGCTACACCCTAATAACACTCTCCCAACCCTGACATGTGAATGAGTACCATTTTCTACCATTGATGTTATAACAAATGTTGCTTGCTTATTTGGTGTTATGCATACTCGAGTATGGTGAATTAGAATGATTCCTCTTGTACAAATTTTCATATGTTTTAAGTCCAAATTATAAATTATTTTTAGTTTAGGTATAATTATAGTGTTTATTTAATGTTTTTGCATATTGTCTTGATACTAGGATAGGATCCCACTCACCTAAGATGGAGATATCATCCTATTCCTAAGAATCATGTGTCAACTTCAATTTTGTTTAAATTTTTGTTCTATTGTATCATTTTGGTCAACTAATTAAAATATTTTAAATGTGTGTGCAACTTGTGTCACTTTTCCATTTATTCACTATGTAACCTACATATCGCTCACCACCATCCATTATTGCCCCATTAGTTGTCTATCAATATCATCACATTTCCCCTTTTTCTCGTATGCAACTTATCTCCACTAGCTAAATTTCATCATTGCTATGACCCATGGGTGTTAACCATCACCTTCCTCCTCCACCTTTACCACCTAGCAACCCTCCACCCCTTTTTCACTAGCACTATTTTATCTTTGATAATTTCTCCATATATCCCTAATGAAATCTCTAGACCATCATCCCATGATTACAGTTCAATGGATGCAATATTAGATGTTTCCTTTTGAGAAGATCGTGTAATGGACTACTACACCTACTAGTGATTCTTCATCATTTTGCGAGACATTAATGTTGAGTTCACCTGTTGATACTAGTGATTCTTCATCATTTTGCGAGACATTAATGTTGAGTTCACCTGTTGATGGATTTTTTTTCTTTATCATGAATTGAATTTAATATAAAATAAAATTGTTTAAAGTCCATGATTTGATTCTTGTAACTATTGTAGGGTGGTATAACAAATAGGTTAGTGTTATAATAGAGAGATTGGGGTCACAATGTAGGGAACACCCTATTAGAAACTAGGATAATATTGAGAAGGAGGGGTGAATCAATATTATAGCAAATTTTGAAAAAAATTATCAATATCCAATATTTCAATCCATTGAACAATCAATCATATAAAACATACTTAAAAACAAATAAATATACTAAATGTATATGGAAAATTGTGGGACAAACCAAAAAAACTTGTATCTAAATATTTTTGCTACACCAGCTTTTTTGGCTCCAACGAGAAGTAGACACCCATCCCCTAAATTTACAAGCACCCACTTGAAGGAAGCACCATTTCTCAAATGTTTACAGGCTCCAAACCTAAAGGAAGCACCAACTCCCTAATGTTTACCAGCTTGAACTTGAAGGAACCACCAACTCCCTGTTGTTTATAGGCTCCAACCTAAAGGAAGCACCAACTCACTAATGTTACAAACTCCAACCTAAAGGAAGCACCAACTCCCTGATGTGTAAGCACCAGCTTGATTTAGTTAACAAGTCCCTCTTTCATAACATTTTGAAACTCATATCCATAGGTGTTCTTGTTTATACAACTTTGTTTTGAACTACTCCCTTATTCTATAATTTTCTTCCTATTCTAAATCTTTAACATGGCTTCATAGACATGCCATGAAATTTTATGCAATCACACACTCTCCACAAACTTATTCCAAAATCTTATTTCACTCCTTTTATGCCACAAAAATACCACAAAAGACTCTCTTTAACAAAAATCACAGTTGATTGAATAAATCCACAAATTTCCAAGCTCCTTGGCGTACTTATACTTTCTTGGTTCAACCAACCATGGTAGGGCCAATGATCATCCAAACATCCTGTATTATTTTTATTTTCTTCTAATTGGAAGTCTAGTCTGAGTGACCCAGATAAAAATTAAATCAATTCCTCATTGAGGGCTTAGCTTGAGGTCCATGAGACAATGTAATATGATCTTAGTAATCATTCATTCCATAGTCTCTGGTTGCGAGACCACCCAAGTGTAGAAAATTATGGTACATTCAGATTCTTTATGACATGGATTCCAAACTCTAGCACATAGGGGTTTATTGTTTCACATAGGATCGAGAGTTGGGACCACAGGCTTAAACAACTAAAATATGTATAAGAGATTTGGGTCCAAAATAATATTTAACCTTCCTAGATCTTCCAATGATACAAATAGCTCTTCACATAGAACCCTGACTAACCACAGAACCTTGACTACTTCCCCATCAAATCTAGTTTCGATATTTTTTTTTCTTTTTGAAAAACTAATTGAATCCATCAACTCCTTGATCACTAGAAAATCACTTGGACTTTCACAAAGAATCATGACCAATGTAAAAGCTTGACCTCCTTATTTTTTAGCATAATTTTGTATATGAGGATTTTTATATTTGACAAATTACAAGCACCAATCATCTATTGGTAATGAATCAACGAATGGATTTGCACACAAAACCATGACCAATAACAAAACATTTACCTTCCAATTTGTTAAATTTGAATCTAGTCCTTTGGTCCTTACTACATAATCCATAGACTTCTTGGGAACCCCAGATATCCTAAAGTCCAACTTATATTTTCATTAAATCCAAATTTTGTTTACAATAAATTAACAAGATCTTGGATCCCTGAATACCCTAATGTCCTGGAAACATTTTCCTTTTTCTATTTTTGGGGTGATTTGCCTATTCATGACTATTTTATCCAAAACCTAAATAGATTAAAAATCTTTGCCTAACCAATCCTCACTGTGAGTCCTGACGCTACCATGTTGAAACTTTCATAACGAATCAGAACTTTCCACGTGTATATCAAACCCAATATGAAAACTATAATCAAAAGAAAAAAGTTGATATACATTAGTTTAGAAATGCATACTATCAGAAATTATGAACATAAACACTCAAAACTATTGAAAGTACCCAATCGTGTAGAGATATCATTTTCCCTAAGTTTTCCTCATCTTATCATATTTGTTTCCCTAAAAAGTGAAAATCAAAATTTATAAGTTTTGGAAAATAAATATGTACTAAACAAAATAAAATATTCTTAAAAAAATTATGGATACCTATGCTCCTAGTTGTGATTGAGTACCATCTCCTTCGGCCTCAGTTTCCTCATTGATTCCTTCATTTGTCCCACAAACCTAAAAATTCAATATAGAATGTATGAGTTATACCATAAAATTTATGTCACTTAAATTCATTCGTAATTTGAAGAGCAAAATCTATATAGATAGTAATACATGTGGGGCCTTTACATCAGCATGTTCATGAGGCAACAATTGTTCCATCGATTTAAGGAATTCATCATTTAAAAATGATGAAAATTGGATAAATTAGAATTAATATATAAGTGATTTTTGGAGACAAAATGTATATATAGTTCAACATAATAAATTTATGTAACATGCACTATAGCTAATCTTGTAAATGTGATTTTATAGTTCATTAATCATATCTTTCAAGCACATACCTCGCCAAGGCTTTGAATGTGGCAAGCCATGAATCACACAAAATGATCTCTACAAGATGATACATATGTGTTGAGATCTGGTTGATCCATCTCTATCAGCACCTATACTAGAATACTAAAAAATAGTGTAACTTGTTCCTCACTCTATGAAATTAACCTCTTCCCTAAGCCATCTGCCACCCCTAACAAAGCATCCTGAATAAGCTCCCTAGTCTTCTCCCTTTCCTTAGCTATTGTGAAGGATGCAACAACAAGTTCATATCAAAGTGAAACCACTCTAGGTGGTAGAGGTGATAAACGATGTGTTGAAGCCATAACCTAACATCTTTCATAGCATTGGGTCATTTATGTACGACCTTTTCCTGCTCCATAGAATTTGGATCACGTATCTCTATAATTGGGATCCAAGTGCTTTCGAAACGCAGTGTACAACATCCTCAAAAAATATTGTGCCACCTCATCATTATTTGGGAACTTCCTGTATGTGCACATGAACTTCTAATAAATCAATGGTGGAATATTGGAGTCATTAGATATTACAATATTTAGATGTTTTTTGTCTTCGGGTCACATGCCAGATAATTACAAGGCCATATCTTTAGTGAGCCTTCTTTTCACTTCATTATAGGAGTGGCTACCAATAAGCGATGATCTCCTCCTATCTATAATGCAGAAACAAACCTTGGTTATTTGTCCAACCCTGCAATATGCCTCTACGAAACTCTCCAAACTATGCAAAACTATTTCGAGACAATGTTTGAGGGCTAGAGAGATGGTTGTTCTCTATCTCATTCCGCAATCTTGTGGAATTCTCCCTCATTCCATCAATAATAAGACTGGAGAGGTTGTCTTCCCAAGGAACCTCCTTAGGAACATCTTTAGGATGGGACTAAAGAGGGTACTAGCATGGATTGTGGGGATACTATTGTTCCTTACGACCTCTCGGTAGCAACCCTAGGTTAAAATTTCATGTAATGAAGCTAATAAAGGAAAAAAAATACCAAGGTCATGGGACACATATTCCAAGATGATTTTTGGGAAAAACATCTGAGTGCGTGTCACTTTTGGTTTATTATGGCTACGGAAATTTGTAAGGCCATTGACAAAGACATTGAAAAGGAAAAGAGGCATTGAATTAGCATTTCTTTATGAAATAAAGGAAAATAAGAGAAAAGGGAGTTGAAAGGTGACAGGTCTCCAATAGATGAAGATGAAGAAAATAGATGAAAAGGGAGATGAAAATAGATTAAAATTAATAAAATAGAGGTGTCAATGATAAATAGGCTTCTGAGGATGAGTTTGTTGCTTTTGTTAGTTGATATTTTGCTGGTTTAGCTTTTTTCAGTTCAGTTTCAGAGCTCTCTCTATATTCTCTCATACTATTGTACATTTAGAGAATTATTGGAGCACTCTAGCATTGGAACAAGTAAGAAAAGTAAGGAAAAGGTAGGGCAAGGGAAGCAAAGGACAAGAAATGAATTTTGGATCAAGAAGTTTTAGCAGGAAGACTTGCAGGTAATAGGTTGCATGTTTGATTTCCTAGTTAGTTTGTGAATGCATGGTACATGCATTTATGTATTTGGTTCTCTTGTTGCCATTGGCATGGGTTTTACAGGTTGTGAGATTGGTTTCAACCTTGCCTTGCCATTTCTGGATAGCCATGGTGTGATGGGGTTATGTTATTTGGTTGAGCTTCATGGAAAATTTTAGGGGCTAATATTGACAAGTGGGTTAATTTTCCATGTTTTTTCCAAAAAAGGATTCACCTATTTCCATTTTATTCTAAAAATGATTCGCCCAAATTTTATAGTATAAAATTATTTTACCTTAAAAATTGCTAAAATTGTATAAAGACTATATATAAAACTATTAGAAATTTTCATGTTTTTACAAAGATATCAACAAAACTTTTATAATTTGCAATTTGGGGAATAATAAGATTCGCCAAGGCTTCTAAACTTTAAGACAAATTTTCATCCATAAAATTTTTCGTGTTGAGCTTTGGATTTTCAAAAGAATTTGGAACTGAGTGAGGTGGTCTTAGGAAAAATTCCCAAGTATTGGCGCTAGAGGTGATTTAATATATGGGAAGCTCTTGACAGGTGGATGGAGATAGAAACATTCCTCAAGGTATTGGTGAATAAATTCTAAGGCATCTAAGCTTGTTTAGACCATTTTGATCTCTTAACCCGTTTTGGTCATATCGCGGTAGCCTAAGGGTGGAGGAGGTTTAATCTTCGGGAAGCCATGGTTGTTTATGTATTGATTTTATTATGTGATCTCTTCACTGGTTTTGGCAAGATTGCGGGAGCATGAGCATTGAGGTGGTTTAATCTCTCGGAAGCCCTAGTTTTCTATGTCTTGAATCCCACAGTCATGCTTCGAATATGGCACGAGGTTGATTGACTAAAATAAAGATTTGATTCATCTCAATCTATTGCCAGGTGGAATGTGGAAGTCCCTGACTTGGTTGGATTTTTCATATGTTAATAATATCTATCTTCCTATTGTATTCTATGAGTACTTTTACTTGGTATTATGTGGCTTTTATGCTTGTTCTATCATGGTTATGATTCTGGTTAGTTGATGAATTTAGCCGTTGGAGGTTCTGCTCTATCTATTTAACATTCAAAGCGTGATATGTTCATTCAACTTGTCCTGATGATGAACCACATTGGTTGGTTCGAAACGCGTCGACAAATGAAATATCATGTGATTTATGTCGAAAAATCTCTCATAAAGTTGATATGGATCACAAAAGCCTCAATTCAATAGTTGATGAATGGTTAATGAATGCATGTGCTAAAAAATGGTATTATAGCTATTATGAGAGGGAAGTAGACCTTTTGGTGATTCTTAGATAATTTTCATACCCTTATGTTTAGATATGCATTCATGATCTGTATATTACATGTTCACCATATGTTTCACAAAATTATTGTCATCGTTAGGCCTGGTTAGGAGAAGTCCTTGATCAAGTTTTATATGAATGGGTTTTTTCTAATGCTATTTATCATTCCAGAAAGTATCATTGAGTTCACGGTAGTGGTCTAGAGGCTAGCTTGAAATGTTGGCTCAAAATATAGGATCGTAACCTCTTAATTGAATGTTTTTGGTCATAACCACACCCTAGTAGCCTTATGCATGCAAATAGAGGTCTATAACCACATGGAGGCCTTGTAGTGCATGCGGTTGTGGGATCAAGTCACTATAAAGGCAATCCATTTTAGGGTTTGGTCACTTGGAGTGGTTTTTTAGCTCTTGGGTGTCATGTAGCTCCTTAGGAAGGTCTGTAATGTTATTCTATGTCGACTCCACTTCCTTAACTGCACTTAGGAGGTTGGGTCATGTCATAGTAGCCATCAACATATGTTTACCTTGACTGACCAGTTAAAGTGGGTAAATGTAGGAGGAGACGTTACACTCTTCCACTATGATGAGGCCCCGCAGGAGGATGATCAAAACTTATAGCATGTTAAATGTTCACATATTATTTAAATGTAGATAAATTTCACTTGGAAAATTCATATTTAAAAAGGAAAAAAAGAATTTGCACGTAAATTATCTGGTGAAAAAACTATCTGATTCGTTGATCTTCCTATCCAAAGATGATTTTCCCCTTCTAAGGAAACAAAACAAAAGCTATTATAGCCTATATAAAACATCAAGTTGTCAACCATGCATAAATATGAGACACGAGACAACTTTTAACATTAAACATGTCTTGAACCAAATTTATGTCTAGTTTATCCTTGAATGCTCCTTGAGGGCTGGCTTGAAATCAATATGGCCAACTTGGTACTTAGTCGATTCACCAATGGATGATGATATTTTTTCACATTAAATATATATGAAATAATAATTTATTGACATGTTGAACATTAAAATTATACCCTAGACTTGAACATATTAACTAGAAATTAAACATGTACATGTTCCATGCACATTAGACCCATCAAAACTGCATCTATTCATGCGGAAAATACTGTAAATAGATATCTATGTGGGGCCTCTACAAAACATTAGATTTCCAATCACAAGTATGAGACACGTGTGATATATTTTCGTGCATTAACTAATTAACTTGAAGATGTATGTTCAGATTTTACTTGAACCAACTCTATTCGATAGTGGGTTGGTTATTGAAACTGAAGTTCTCAAATAAGACACTAAATGCAAGTGAGTTTCCAAATAATTATGGCCAACCTTATTGTCAACCCATGAACCTATTCACATTGATATTTTTTCCCATTTAACATGTGTCAAACAAGATTATTCACATGTTAAACATTAAATTTATAGTGTAGAGTTGAACATGTTTACTAGCAATTGAATGTGTACCTATAGCATGCCCAAGATATTCCTCAAAATGACATCTAATATTCCCATTGGAGCTTGATGTTGCTCGTCTCATGAAGAGGCCTTCCAAGGGGCATTTTCCGATGCCATTGTTCCTATAAACAAGAGGAATAGTTATTAATATTGGATTTCCTTATGATAAATATCAAAATTTATTTTGGCATACAAATTACATGTTCTTTAAAATCAATCAACATCAAAACATATATTCTATAGTGTTTATCATGGAGTATTTATTTTATTCTCAATAGTTCTCAATTTCAAATGTTATTATTACTCATAAATAAATTAACATTTAGAAATCAATACTTATATGTGTCGTTGCATTATCATTATCCAATATGGAATTGGAAAGTATTCTCATTGTTCTACTAATTTTGAAAGATGAAATCAATTAAGTAGAATCCTCAAGTTGATTCCATGCCAACTTAAAAGGATTCGTCTAATGACCGATCAGTTTTAAGTTCACTTGGGGTAAATTAAACTTTCACTGAAATAAAAAAAACCCATATGGAACCAAACTTCGATACCACTTATTGGATGCTCAATTCATCTTCCAAAACAATGAACACATGTAGAATCTATCTAGGCTATCAAGTAGATGATTTTCATTCCCATACAAATGAGAAAAAAAATATAAATGCCACAAAATTTGAGCATACATTATCCTTGCATTTCAGCAACAACTTTCCTTAAAAACAATAATCACCAAGTTCTCTTATAATCACTAAATAAATTGAACAATGTTAAAGACTTTGTTGGGATATAGATGGCCAAATATACTAACGAAACTAGTATTAGTCCCGAATATCAACCACATATCAAGAATAGTTATTGAATTATGAAAAGGAATTTTTCAATTGCCATGAAATCTCATAATGATGGATCTTGATATCTAATTAAATTCAAATTCAATATCGTTAAAAATCCATTTTCTAGTGTGCAGATCCAAAAACCACTAACATCATAAATAATTTATGAAGCTTCATGAAAATGTTCTTGTAAGGATGGTAACAAATGAGTGCATACAAATAATAATTCCATCTGAAACTATAGAGGAATAGTATTCATTGCGTCATAGTTCTACTAATTCAATTGATACAATTTGTCAAGAATTGATCATATTCGGGAAAAACTAGATTGAGGTCCTCAACTCCAACTGAAAACCCAAACACAAAATAACGGTTTTGGACCTCTCATTGAAGTTCAACCAAAGGCTAATTGGAAATCTGGCAACAAGAATCAAAACCATTAGTGAAGGCTACATTCAAAACTAAGCTCCCATGCTTAGGTAAGCAAAAAAAGCTAGAAAAACACATTCAGGGGCTCCTAATCACTAACAAATAGAAGGTGCATCAATTTTTATGACCAAAAGAAACATCCAATAACTAGATTAATACAAGCATGAGTATTCAAAATAGAGCTAGGGAAGAAAATGGGGATGCTGAAACATTTGGACAACTTGTTTATTTTAGTAAACAAGGGCAACGTCAATTTGTTAAACAAAGAGATTGGCCATCCTTTTCTAGCTTTGTCATATATTTTTACATGAGAAAGTAAAATGTCAATTTTATAATTTCTCAAAACAAAACTCAATGACCTGCACTATTGAAAGAAAAATGTGAGCCTATTTCTCCATGTCATTTATCAAATAAGGTTGCAATGGAATAGGAAAATATGGAAATTCTTAATATTAATCAAGTCAATTCCAAGGTCCAACTTCAAACATGTGAAAAAAATGAGAAAAGAACTATTATTTTAAGTGTGAAGGATTTGAGCCTTTTTTTTTAAAACTAAAACGGTTACGGTTTTTATTTATTTGAAAGTATCTTGGGTCTTTGCCGGAGCGACCCACTATTACATTGCATATTTCTAATTGTTGTTGATTATGATCAACTAGATTTTCAGGGTGCTTTAAGGGAATTTGTACAATGATTTCATTGTTTACAATTAGCAGTCCTTTCTTCAGAGAGCTGCCTTTGTTTGCCATCTGATCAGCTTCACTGTTTAACTTTCTAAGAATATGCTAAAACTTACATGTGTCAAAGTCTAGGAGAACTCTCTTCAATCTGTCCTGTATTTTGTTGAGGCTGGCATTGCTAAACTATTTTCCTAGCTTTAAGTTTTTTATTATTAATTCTGAATCTATGAAAACTTGTAAGTCTTTGGCACCTTTGTCTCTTGCGATATGGAAAGCTTTGAGAAGCCCAAGAATCTCTGATTGATTGTTAGATTTCTGGCCTAATCCCTAGCTGCAACAGTCTTTTGATGACCCATCCAGAGAGTAGATGACCCCCCCTTCACCAGCAGCTCCCAAATTACCTTTAGACGCTCCGTCAAAGAAAATTGTGGTTAAGTTTTGTGACCGCCACCAAGATTGGAAATTATCATCTTCGTCTCTTATGCACCATTCCTGATTTGCCTTTTGAGGAGAGAGGAGCTACTTGCGTGGGCATGGCTCTAGCGGGCCTAGCCATCTTTTTTCTTCAGGCAGTAATAAGGGGTCTTCTTTGAAGTATTGTTGTTGGGCTACTTCTAGGAGAAATGCTAACGGGCTGGCCCGCAAAATCCAGGATCTTTTAAACATTCTGATTGTAAGAATGCAACTTAACATAGGATCCCAATTGTCATCTTTAATCCGGCAATTTCAACTCAGCCAACTTTATTCCACTATTTAATTGTGCACCCTTTTTATTAAAAAAACACTCAACCGATCATAGCATAAAATTTAACATGTATAAAACTCAATACCCAAAGCATCAAGTTATGCTATCTTCATCTATTTTAGAAGCAATAGAATTCCTTTAGCAGCGAGAGGGCCTTCAGCAACAAAGCGCCTTGGTTTTTTTTTTCTTTCAAAAAACTTAACATCAACATCAAATATATGAGTGCACCTTTAAATCAAATGTTAAGCCGGATCTGTCCAATCTTCTGCATATGAGAAATTTACTTAATTGATATCGTATCAGAGCTTGTTGAAGTGTTTATATACACTCAGATAGCTTGTTGAAGTGTTTATATACAATGCTGGCAATACTTCAGTGCGTATGAGCTATTAGCAGTTAGTGTTTATATACAGTGCGTATGAGCTAAATACCTGTGATCATCATAAGGGATTTGAACTTATACCGCTACCGTCGCCCAACAGGCAGAACTCGGAGTACGCATGTAACTTCTATTATTATTTGTCTCCTCCTCGTATTATGGTATGGTTGATTTATTTTATACACACTGCAACACACTGTCATGTCAGCAGGAAGCACTGCTTCAATATCTTTCACACCGAGCACAGATAATCATTTTGGGTCAAAGTTCACATGCCAAGTGTTGTAGCTACATTAATCAGAGCCTGTTTGTCTGCGTTATTCCTTGTAACAGTCAGAGAACCTGTGTGCTTCCACTAAGACTCATATTAATACGATATCAATTCTTTAAACGGTACATGAACGGATCAGCGCACAACTATCTATATTCAACGACAATCATAAAGAAACTCCGCACATCAACAAGATTCAGAGGATTCTTGTCACATAAACCCCAACTGCACCACACTTGCTGAAACTAATACACAATGTCATATATTTCATATGCAAATCCTCAACCTTTACAGTGATTTCACAATCATCCAATTTGTGTATATATGATTTAAAACAAAAAAATTACTTACAAACTTGGCCATATAATTCGAATTTATGGCCCTTTACAAACTGCCCGAAGGCGTCCAAGCAGAAAACCCTCTGCTTCCTACTCTACTCTTTCACTCACTCCTTCTCTAATCTCTTATGCCTTTGGGCTTCATTATTTATAAAACTTAGTATGATTAAAAAAATCCTAAAATAACTCAACTAAAACCTCTAAACTCTACATGCAATGCATACATATGGCAAAAGCATCTCCTCAGCTTTATTCCATCTTTTTCCTTGTTCTAAGAACAAGAAAAGCCTCTTATCCCATAATGATCCACATTCATTGCTTTATGCCTAAAAGCACTCTCTATTTCCTATTTTCTCATTTATTTACTTTGGAAACATCTAATTAATCACACTGACTTGTAACTTAGGAAAATAATTCTAGAATGCTTGACCCCCTATGACTATTATTTACAATAATTTCTCTTGGGCTGAATGCTCCTGCATCAAGAAAGGATTTAGCTTTTGCTGCAACTTGCATCAGAGAGTGCCTCATCTCTCTGAAAATTAGCTGATTTCGAGCTAGCCAAAGCTGCCAACAAGCGTATTTTGGGAGAGCTGTACAAATTTTGTTCTAGAATGATTTGGAAGGGATGCGCTGGGAATAGAGTCGGCTCCATGTGGAATAGGGATCTACAACAAAGATTTGTGAAGGAAGAATAATCTGAAATTCATGTAAAATAATTACCCATACCTCTTTTGCAAACTTGCGCTCCAAGAAAAGGTGCTGGGCTGTTTCGCAATTGTTGCTGCATAACACACATCTGTGCGGCCCTAATATATTCCTTTTTTCTAGGTTATCACCAGTCAGAAGTTTATTATGGGCCAGAGTCTAGAAGAAGAAATTCACTTTTGGTAAAGCTAGGGGGTCCCAAACATTCTTCCAAAAGGCTGGAGCTTGTCTGCTATTTCTTGAGGCCTGCAATGCTCCGGAACCTGCAGTTGTGGTGTAGACTCCGGATTGACCCCAACCCCATTTATCTTTCATGAATCTGTTGACAGGGGTTGCTTCCTCCAGCAGATCATCTAGCAGGGTTTGTTGATGGGATAATCGGGCTGGGACTCCATGAAAATCCTATCCTGCCCAATCCCCACGATGATCCCAAATTGCAAGGTTGTATATGGTGTTGACTCTTGCTTGCTTCAGCCAATCCCTGAGATCAGCTATGTCCTCATTATTCTTCAGCAGTCATTTACCCATAATACTGTCAAGCCACAGGTGGGAGCGTTTTCCGTTTCCAGGGATTCTCTAGACTTATTCGTTGAAGAACTTGCTGCTCCTGCAGCATAATTTCCACACCTGTGTGGTGTTTACTGTATGTGCATTCTAGAGATTTCTGAGGGATTTGTTGGGTCTGTAATTAGCACGCAACAAGACACTAATCAGATGCGAGGGCTCGTGGATCAGCTTCCACAAAATCTTTCCTCCCAGCGCTAGATTGACGAGAGCTGGGTCTCTGATTTGCAGCCCTCCTTCTGCCCTTGTTTTTTTCACGACGTCCCAGTTCACCAGATGAATTTTGTTTTCATTACCCTTTCCTCCCTGCCACAAGGAGTGTCTTAGTAGTTTTGATATTTGCTCAGACACATTTCTTGGTGCTAGGAGAAATTCTACCTGGCATATTGGTAGCGCTGACATCATGGCTTTTATTAGAATTACTTTGCCTCCCTTCGTCAGCCAATAACCTCCCCACACTGCAATTTTTCTTTTAATTTTCGATATTATTTCGCTCCAAAGTGATCTTTTGTTGGCTCCTGATATGATGGGAAGGCCCAAGTACTTGAATCTATCCCATGTTTCATGACCTTTGAATCCGAGGAGAGTGGTTATGCCCGTGAGCTCCCTCTGATCTATATTCCAGCTGAAAACTTCACTTTTGCTCTCATTTATTAATGCCCTTGAGGCTCTGCAATACCTTCTAAGAACTGTGTCAATAGCTTTGGCAATTTTTATGGAGTCTCTGCCAAGGAGAAGAGAATTGTCAGCAAATAGAGCGTGGTTCAGGGCTTTAGTTCCATGGGAAAGTTTGAGACCCGGGATGTTGTCGTTTAGTCTTTCAGCAGTGAGTTTACGACTGAGGGAATCTGCCATTATTATGTACAGGAATGGGGAGAGAGGGCATCCCTGCCTGATGCCTCTCTGACTCTAGAAGAAATTTGTGGGGCGACCATTGACTAAAGGGGCAATCCATGGTTTTTCGATGCAAGCTTTAATAAGATTTACGAATTGGATCGAAAAGCCAAATGAGAGAAGGACATTGCTAAGGAAAGAGAAATTCACTCTGTCGAAGGCGTTTGCCATGTCTAATTTAATCAACATACCTTTTTCATTCTGTTGCTTGTTTGAGTGGATGATCACCTGTACTTGGATTACATTATCTAGAATATGCCTGCCTTCCACAAAACCACCTTCAAGAGAGGAGATCAGTCTTTTTAACAGCAGCTTGATCCAGTTTGTTAACAGTTTAGCCAAAATTTTATATGAGGTGTAACACAACGAAATGGGCCTGAATCTTGCGATGTCTCCAAATTGGTGTCTTTGGGGATTAAACCAAGGTATGCGGAGTTGGTTCCTCCACCTATCTTGGCTTTTTTCATGAACCAACCTATCATTCTGCAGAGATCAACTTTGATAATAAGCCAACAAGCCTTGTAGAAATGGATTGTAAATCCATCAGGCCCGGGAGCCTTATCCGCATCCATGGACCAAATAACATTTATGATTTCCTCCTCAGTGATTGGCCTGCAGAGAGTTGCGTTTTCTTTAGGGCTAATGATAGAAGGGATGTTGGCAATGAAATTAGCAGCTTCCTCATTATTGCTGTGAGACTCTTCTCTATAAAGATTCCTAAAGTGGGTTTCAACAGCTGCTTTGACTTGGTTAAAACCTTTGCAAACATTTCCCTCTGCTGTTTTGATTTCTGCTATGTGGTTCCTTATCAATCTTGCTCTATATTGTCTGTGGAAGAAGGAGGTGTTTCGGTCTCCATCCTTCAACCACAAACTTATAGATTTGAGTCTCCAGTATTCTTCTTCCTTTCTGAAAGTTTGGTGTGTAGAGCGTTGGGATTTTTTTTCTTTTTCCAACAACTCTACTGTGATATCTTTGTTTTCCATCTTTACTTGCAAAATCTGCAACGAATGGACTGACTCCTTTCTTTTCTCGATTGGAGAGGGGGCTGGTCTCTTTATCGAGTTCTTCAGAGCCTGTTTTGTGGCTTTTAGTTTTTGTTCCCACACATAGCTTGGGGATCCCATGAAAGCTTCAGCCCAAGCTACCTTCACTGTCTCTGTAAAACCTTCCCACTCGATTCATAGAGGGCTGAACTGGAATGGAATAGGCCCCAAATCTTCTTCATCTTCCAAGAGGAGCTGAATAGGATTATGATCCGAAGCACGTTTAGGTAGAATTTTAGTGATGATTATCTTTTTATTCATGATTATGGAGCTTTGTACCATGAATCGATCTAAACATGCTGATATGTGATCTGTTCCCACTCTAGTGTTGGACCAAGTGTATATGTCGTGGACAGGGTTGAATTCCATTAGATTCCAATGCTGAAATAGCTCCTCCACCTCCTCTAGCATGGGGTCTCTATTGCTTGACCCTCCCCTCTTCTCTTTTTCTTTCATAATGATGTTGAGATCCCCTGCTATGATGATATTGCTGGGGGATGTCTGCTCTAAAAAGGCCGAGAGGGAGTTCTAGCATTCTCTCCATTCATAATAAGAAACTGGGACATAAAGGTTCAAAAGGGAAATAGACAACTTACTTGCTTTGTGCATCAATTCTGTAAAGATCCATTACTGTGTTTCCTGATGATTTTTCAGATGAAAAAGTTCTTCATTCTAGAGAGTTTCCAGCCCTCAAGAGGTTCCCCTTGAACTGACAGCTTTGCCTGCTCTTTTATTCCACTTTGAACTACTGATCCCTAGAAGGGCTTGGCCTTCTATTTTGGTCTCTTGGAGCATGAGGATATCTGAGGGCACTACTTCCATAAGATCCTTAACTGCTTCTATTTTGGAAGGGTTCCCCAGTCCTCTACAATTCCAAGAGACGAGATTCATTATTTACTTGAGGGAGTATTGAGGCCTCCCTTGGAAGGCCTTGGTCTGGTATTTTGCCCAATAGACATTTCTATGGTAGCTTGACTTCCTTGTATTTTGAGTCTTTTTGCCTCCTCCTCCCTCTTTTCTTTGCAGGATTTCCTTCCTGCTTTTTTTGTTTGTCTCTCGTAGGTTTCATCTTCCAAGGAACCAAAGCTTTCAAGTGGTTTTTTCATTGCTATTTCTACATATGAGGGATTGGTGGGGCTGCCTTGGATGGCCTCGATCTGCATTGCTTCCCCTTCCTCCTTGTTTGAAGGTGGAGTGTCCGCATGTTCTGCATTCTCCTAGGAAAGGGTTACTTGATTGTTCTGAGCACTTTCTGTCCCTTTTGGATTTACTTTCGTTTCCTGGTTGGCTTTGGCACTGCTAGTGCATCCGTCCATGTTGCCTTCGCCTATGCCTTTTTTTGAGGTTGCATTCTTCTAGACTAGGGTCCGTTGTTCCCCGTTATGTTTGTCTATTTGCTCCTCTGATTTATTTTTACAGTTCTTTGCAAAGTGGCCATGGCCATGACAATGTCTGCATTTAAAGGGTAGTTGTTCATAGTCCAATTCCTGAACATGCGTCGACCCAACTACAGTGAGTTTGATAGCTTCCGGTAACACCTCTTCTAGGTCCACTTCAACGCAGATATGGGCGCATGAATATTGGTATTTTCTCGTAGCTTGATCTATGTATTTTCCCAGTGCATTTCCTATGATCTGAAGGGATTTTTGGTTCCAGCAGTGTAGAGGAAAATGGGGGAGTCTAACCTAGACCAGGACAGCAGAGGGGATGTCCTGGGTGGGATCGAAATCAGGGGACCATTTGTTCAAGTAAACACCCTAGGGTCCCATGAAATACGGTCCATTTCTAAATATTAAGCCTCTATCTTCTGGGTTTTCAAAGACAAACACAAAGAAACCCTTACCTACAAAATAACTTTTGACTCATTCTTTGATCAAGGGCTTCTAGTTCCTTTGGGTCCAATCATCAATCGACTTGGGAGATGGCCAGAGGCCTATGAACTGACCTATGAGGCCTCTCTCCACAAGGTTCAATGCTGCTTTACAATTTTCTTCTTCTGGTAGGGCTCCCGATGGTATCGTGTCCATTTTCTTTACGAACTTTTGTTGAGAAGCTGAGGGTGGGTGCTTAGGACCAGCAGCTAACATTGGTCTGAAGGCTAACACCTCTGGAGGCGGCAAAGGAGGGGGATCAGGGTCCCCGCGGGCCTCCATTGACTGAGGTTGGGCAGAGCGCAGAGGCCAGGGGCGCACTGATGCAGCCGGAAGTTGCAAAGCTTTCAGCCTTTTAACCAAAAATATTACATACAAATTTGCACATCTCTATGAGTTTGCAGCAAGGCATTGCCAATAGGAAAGATAACCCCAAGAAAGACAGTGTTGTTAAAGATGGAAAAGTACAACACAAATTCTCAACATTAGTGTTAAAGGCTCAACCTATTGTAGTTACTTTGACGAAAGTCATTATTTTACCTGAGAAGTAAAACAAACAATTTAAACATGAGGTTCAAAGGATAACACCTTATTCTAATAATTAAGCTCTAGTAAAATATCGAAAGTTAAAAATTATAACTTGAAGACATTTCGTTAATATCCATTTCATAATATAATTTGTACATTTGTAATTCATAGCCAATTTATTAAGAGACTTTGTAACACTAGAAACAAATTAAGGATCACATTGCAACGTTGATGAAATTTATTGGTTAGGTTTGTATTCAAGTTCATCACTTTGTTAACAATGTTCATTGGTGGAGAAAGGAAACGTGATAAATAAATTTGATTCTTATGTCTTGAAGAATAAACAAATTTATTGAATTGGTATGTGAGAGAAAAAGTTATCTTTCTTCAAAAATCACAAATGTTCATAATTGCCACAAGATAAGTGATTGCATTGTCATTGGGGAAAAAATCCTCTCTAACTGTAATTAAATTATAAACTAAATTAATTTTCTTACATAAGACACATGTTTACATTTTATGCAACTGCTTGTTAATTTCTAAAATAGAAAAAGAGTTATAAAGTAAATTCCTACATGGGACATTTATTTATATTTAATGCAAGCACATGTTGATATATAAAACAAAAAAGGTAATATTGAAAATAATACATCATATATCCATAATTTATTCCAAAGGACTTGAGATTAGGGTGAGGCAAAAGGAAAACAATAAAAAGGCCCAATTTGGCCCCATAAAGGTGCCATTTTGATACAAGGCTTCCTTCAACTTGGTAAACCATATCAAAATATGGAGACCTTTTGAGGTTAGTATAACCTCAAGCTACTAGTGAAAGAATAGGAATAAAAGTTGAGGCATGTCTCAAGCTTACAAGAGAAAATAAAATGAGGAGAAGAAAGAGGAAAGGAGCATGAAAGGAAACTTGTTGACTTATTTATCAATTTAGAAACCCATAAAGGATAGCTCAATTAATCCGTCCACTCCACAAAGTGTTTGTCAATTTTTTGTTTTCACCCTAAAAAAGATTCCAATTTAATTAGATTTTAGAAAACTTTATTAAACTATTAATTAATACATTATCACGACCACCTTTTTTTTTAATTCATATAAAACTCCTACTCCAATCCTCCTTGAAGAGTGACGCAGTTGAGACTCTAAAACTTTTTCACAGCCTTTGACCACCCTACATCAAGCCAAAACTACTTAGCTTGCTCCACCCTACCTCATTACATGGTCACCTAGTAACCTGCTAAGACGAAACTTCTTGAAGTATCAAATGCAATCAAGTATTGTTGTTTTCAACGTCTACCAACTAGAAAATATTGATACAAAGTAGTGTTTTATAGAAGGAAATAATTAGGGGTAAAAACGCAAAAATGGGAAACACTTTTTGGAACTAGAGTTTTATGGTTAATAAGTGTTGGGAGACCTAATACCAATAGAAAAAATTATGAAAAGGTAGTACAAATTGCATGTAAGACTATACTTTTCTATTTAAAAAAATTTAGAGAAAAATGATTGGTAAATATGAAAATGTTGGCAGACAACTAAAAAATGAAATTGTCTAAAAATAAGCAAAAGTATTACCTAGATTCAAATTTTTACCCTTAGTTGTTCTCATTTTATAACAAGCTCAACTAGAGCAATGGGGAATTATTCTTATATGAGGTTTATATTTCTTCAGATTATATTCTCATTTTTAATCTTATATTTTAGTTAATAAATATTCATAGTGTAATTTAGGAAGGATTGAATGGAGAATAACCTAATGCAGTCAAGAGAATATGATAGAAAAGTACAAGGATTAGAAGGCTAGCACAAAAAAGAGCAAAATTGTGTTCATTTTGTTGGAGTTGTGGGTCTCCCTTGGGAGCTATCAAAATCCTTCCAGGTGGGGGCCTATGAACCATGTAGTTTCTTCCTCTATTATTATAGTCCCTATCCTCACTACCTTCCTTCATCCTTGAATATGGTCATGTCCCAAATCCTCTACAACTTCATTATTTAGGGAAGGAAACTTTCTCTTGGGTCCTTTTTTTAACAATGTTGATGCTCTCTTTCGATATGAGAAATATGCATTCTTAATATCATTCTATCATATAAAAATGATAAGTGCTTTCTAATATTTCATTAGAAGCAAAAGGTTAAAACACATAATAGTGGTAGAAAATGAGAAGTAAGTGACGTTTTCATACCTATATCGAGAGAATGGGCACACCACAATTTTCATGTCAAAGCTTTTCATGTTCAGGAAAACGTTGCTTGAAGAAGTTCATTTTTTGAAACTCCTCTCTTTCCAAGGATTTAAAATATTCTCTTTGCCTTCTTTTCTTTTATAGAAATTCCTTCTTTGATGTTAATATTCTATTAAAGAAAAGAACCTTTCCATTTTCATTATCCATACCAAAGTAGGAGAGAAACATTTGATACATCATAATAGAGGTTGTCAGGATGGCTAGTGAAACTTTCAAAACCCTTAATATCTCTAGTTTTGTTTGCTCTCGTAACATGAAGAACATTGACAAAGAGCTCTCACAAAGATATTACTAAGAATGATGCAAGAACGACAAAATGATAAAAGGTTAAAAAATAGATTGATGTTATTATTTAGGAAGCTATCACGCTAATATTGATTATAAATATTAAGTATATTGAGCTTGCAAGGATATAATTAACTAGTTATAAAACTCTTGACAAAATGGAATACCTACAATAAATCACTATCTATACAATGTGCTTTGGTGTTATCACTTCCTTCATGAATGGAGATCTAGTGTAACGTACCTCTTTGGCCTATCCCGGAATAATAACATATTAGGCTCCCAATTCAAAAAATTTATTGTTTTTATAGCTAAGATCTAACTATTGTCCTACGTAACATATTTATCATGGCACGAACCAGTAGTATTATTCCTATTACTATACTCATTTCTTAATAGTCTAAACAACCTCATAATATGGCATCATTCTTTTATGCTTTATCGGATCCGTACTGGGAGCCCTTAGATTCAAATAAACAACTTATGTATAGCAAATTCGTCATTGAGTATGAAGGAATAAGCATGGCATGAAACCTATAATATCTTATGTTTAATACACACCGTCATTAATGGAGTATTGTCTAACATTGACCATGCATTGCTAATATAAATTAACATCATCAAAGTAATCTGACCAACCCTTGGTTCAACATGCATAACTAACTAATTAAACTATTCTTATATGAAACAATTTCTCTACTTATGCAATTAGAAGCATGATCCTTTAAGTGTCCCACATGCATCACAATTAATAGAGAAACACATACCATGCAAGTATATCTCATCAAATTAGAGAGAAAACATCATAAGCATACATTATTCATCAAACATTCTCATGAAGAGGAAATGTAAGAACTCTTCTCATAAATAGCTGAATGAATAGCGAAGATAGAGTGAGAATCATCATACACACATTACATGCAATCTGACACCAACGAAACCTCACTTGGAGGGGGGAGCACCACCGCCCAACCATGAATCACCTCTAATCCCCCCTAAGCTGATGATATTACCAAGGTTCAATTGTCCTCAATTGATCGATGCACTAGGTATTTAATATCCTCTTTCATGATTTAGTTACCATTAGTGGCGTCCCTCTTTATGGATTTTTTCCATTTACCTAGGTCTTATCCAAAAAATCTCATCTTTATCTAGCACGATGCTTTTCCACATAAAATCTTGCCTTTAACTCCCACAAAGATTTTATGTCCGATGGATATTTATCTCCCATCCATCTGATGGATATCCAATCTATCCAAGCTTTTATAGAATCCCATCTAGAAGCTTATCATGAAAGATTCATCTCTATCCCATTCCTCATAGGATTTGATAAGCATCTCCTCTCTCTTGGTGCTCCACCCTTTAAGTGATTTATTTTATTAATTTATTTAATAGTAAACTTGCTTTTCATATTACATATCACCTAGATTTCCTCAACTTAGGTGTAGAATAGTTTAACCCACAAGTGAGGGTATCAAACCTAACTTTCCTCAACTTAGGTTTACAACATTCAACACACAAGGGAGGATATACTTAACTTAGGTTTATAATAATGTAGTGCACAAGGGAGGGGTGTTACAAACTTCCACCCTTAAATTTTACACCATCCTTGGTGTATCACTGCATCATATCCCCGTTCATAGTTAGCTGGCTTCTATTCAATAGCTTTCATGGCCTTGCCATCTGATGCAAATTTTTCGATGTACATCTGCAACAAGGAGTGCTCTCAGCATCTCTGCTTCCATAGCTACATCGGTCTCAAGGAGTGTTCCCAACATCTCTTCTTCCATAGCTACCTGTCACACATTTTTTTAAAACTATTTGTGAGAATTTATCGATTGAAAGTTTAACTACAATAAATATCATAATATGTTACTATTAAAGCAACTATTGCATATGATTATTTTATCTAAAGAACGCATGTCCTCTACTTGCATTCTTTCAAGCCTTTGTGTTTTTGTTGAACACTCGTTGCTTGTGGTCTCTTTGCATACAATACATCAGTTATTATATTTTCCACATTAATATGCCTGCAAGGTCATAACAAATTATTTCACATCACAATATATACTTATATACATATATTCATTGTAATCAAACTGCGATTAACCATAGCAACTTATACCAACTCACTTTCCTTTTTCATAATCTCGAGGTTTGTTTATTTGGCCAGACATCCATCCAATGACTACTGCATACCATGCACACAAGGTATGTTATACACATCAATACACATTTCATTTTACATCTTTGTAGCATATGTAGTCATATGGTCCCATATGCACTGTTATATAGTCCAACTATAGTACAGCTTATAATACCATCCTCATGGCATAACATAAACTTTATCCACACATTTTTCCACTATGTTAGTATCATACCAACATTCATTTTTCATGTATCATCTATATAATTAAAAAAGTTTTTATATCAGGTGTAAATCAATTCCAAATGTCACTACAGAAAACAAAAAATTAGTTGATCAAAGAAACTAGAGAGTTAGGCCCCTCTCCGTCTCCGTTTATAGCCGTTACATTACAATAGATTTATATAAAATATAAGCACAAGTTTGTGATCTATGTGACTTATAAGGTTATCAAATATTTATTAGATTGAGATAAGCTACATCGTAGTTTTAAAATGAAAATATCTTGTACAAAATTTTAAATGTAATTTTAGGTCGTTTGCGTGGTAAATATGATTTTGATCATGAGTTTTGCGCTGATGAATCATGGTCAATAACAAGTAGAGAAAATTTGAAATAATCGGCTGGTTACATGCATACAACTATGTTTCAGAAGGCCATAGGAATCCTTACCTCAAAACATTGAACAGGTAGATTTGGATGCATTCTTGATAAGCATAATTAAAAGGGTTCTTGAAAACGGTTAAAAGTGCTAATAGCATGACCTCAACATTTTGCTGATCTGTAAAGTTTTTGGAGAACATACTTGTACTGGCTGAACAAATTTTCACTCACGAAACCTGCCTTTTCAATTAATTTTCAATCAAGAAACCTGTCATTTTAATTATTTTGCGAAAGGGTTAAAACTGCTGGTGACATAATTAAATTTTTCCTGATATTACTTGTCCACAATTTATTCAGGAAAGATCCTGTCACTTCAGTAAGGATGGACAACATTAGTAGGATTTCTGGAAGCTTATGACAGTCCGAAATGGATGAACCTTGTAAGTTGTTATTTCCTACAGTTTCGATTTATGTACCTCGTTTTAGATATTCCTCGATGTCATCTCAATATAAGCCAAAAATAAGGTCGTACGGTGAAATTACAAAATACATTGCATCTGAGCGTTGATACTGATTATGATCTCTTTTATAGCATGGAAATTTTTAGCTATGAACTTCTCCATATGGGATATTTACATTGTGATATTTGGCAGTAATAACGATTATCTGTGCATAATGCACGCGAGTGCACGATGTGACGGCCGGGCGGATGGCTTGCACACCTCTGGCCAGTTTCGAATTCTGCAGAGCTTGCTGCTGCAGCATATGTTGTACCAATGATGGCTTATGTTGTACCAATGATTGACTTGATATGTTTCGATGTGTCTATTTTAACACTTTAAAAAAAAGCCCCATAATGCTTCTAAATAGAATTAACCCCTCCATTTAAAAAAACGATTATCTGTGAATAAGGATGGTAATACCATTTTAAAAGAAATTGGAAATCGAAGTATTTAATACCATGGTGGGTTGTCTACAGTTTTTTAAATCTTAAAGCTATTGAACATTCAAATTAACAAACTAAAATATTGTGCTAACGGGATTTTATCTATTAGATAACTTTAATTTCAAATTGCAAATCCAATCGTTTGTATATCACCCTAGCAATATTGCATAGCTCAATAAAAGGAATTGATGAAACAAATATTTACCGACTTTAATTAGATGTCCAATTTTACACGGTGGTTCGCGGTGAATGTGATAAAAAAGGGAGTTGTTTTTAGTGTTATTTTTTTTGGAAGTTTTTATGGTGGGTTATTTTTGTATAGTTTTTCTAAAATCTGATACGAATTTATTGAAATCACAAGTTTGATGGGTAATCTTGTGTACTCTAAGTGCTCTAGGGTTTTCCAAAATGCTGAATCCATATATACGATTAAAAAAACTAGCTTAAATAACACAAATCAATATTTCACTTCAATATTTTTTAACAATTTTTTTTAATCCACAATCCGCGTCATAAATTTTAACATTCCATTCAATATATGACATAGATTCAGTTAGAAGCTGATAACACATAATCATTTAAATTAATTATTAAATAAAATTTTCCCTTCCAATATTGGTTAAAATCAAGTCATAATTTCTTCCAACATAAGTATTAACTATATTAACTTAGTTTTTTGAAACTCTAAAATATATTTATAAATTAAAAAAACACCTTAAAATTCTCCACAAAATTACATATAATAATATTATTAACAATGTCATATTGTATGGTTACAGAGCAAGGTCAATTAACCAACTATTATGCAAAACGTATGTCCAAGTTTCAAATCCATTGAACCATGTGTAGGGCAGCCGGGCCTAATGAACCAATAAAAAGACAACGAATCATATTCTAATGACAATCATACTAACAATTCTTTATTTATAACTCAACGATATCATATTCTAATGACAATCATACTAACAATTCTTTATTTATAACTTAAATAGTTCAGTTATAGATATTAGGTATAAAATTTTCAACTTGAAATTTTCTATAATTTTTGAACATTCTTAAAATTTAACTTTATTAGTCAACATCCATTGTCGATCACGCCATACAAAACACGCTATTTACAATGCATTCTATGGACTTCTATGTATATAGACAGGAGGAAATGAACTTACCGTTCACGGGAAAGGGAAAATGAAGTTACGAGGATAGGAGAAAATGAGTATACTTCAAACGTGGATGTAAACCTCAAGAGACTTAGAGGAAACGTCTTCATTGTTGACACATAACGTTTAACGTGTGAATGTAGTTAAACATCATCTAATCACGGCCTTTCCTTCAAAAGTCGGCTCCTTTCATATCGACGTCACAATCTACATGAAAAATATTGCTTTGTTTCTTCCAAAACGTTTGTTATCCCATTTCAACGTGTCATATGCTTATCACTCAAATTTTAAAAGTAGCAAGTAAAAAGTAAAACGAAAAACATATATTTAATTAACATTTTATCTCAATTTGAAACTATTTTTAACCATACCCACTAATTATTCATCAAAACTATAAATAATCATAGCGTGATCTCACACACGTGTTTATGGCATTAAGTTTGGGCAAATCCCGAGGATGCCAGCTAGGGTACCAGGTTGGCATGGTACATATTCTTACATCATGCACATGCATTCTTACGAACACAAACATTCATGCAACAACCATACATTCTTGGTGTGATAAGTTTTCTCGTTCCTTTTAAAACTATTTTTTTAACTTTGCAACCAATTCTCGGTGTATCGACTAAAAATGTTCATCTTTGATCTACATTGACAGCTATGTTAATGACATATATTATCTTCTTTGGATTCTAGATAAACATTCTAATACATAAATGAAACCTTAAACAAAATTACCATATTGAATGGTAGGAAACTTGATTACCATACAAAACTTGATTACCGTACAATATATTGAAAAACCAAATCCACCAAAAACCAAATCCATTATTATGAAATAGCAACTTATAACAACAACCAAATCTACCATTATGAAATAGCAATTTATAACAACTAAACTTTGAGCAAAAAAGAGAAATCTCAATGATAAAATTGATGGATTAGACACTTATATATGATCTCTAAAACACGAGGGAGCCCTCGTGATTATCTATTGCAAGTTCATTAAATTCAATTGTATCATCCATTTCCAATATTTAGGGCTAGTTAGCCAATATTTTGATTACAAGCAAGGATGTATGAACACTATAGAATCTAAATAAATACCAAATTAGAGACCTCAACATTACTAAACAATATTTTTCATCATTTTTCATTAACACAAGCAATGAACCTTTATCAAACAACCAAAAATGCATTCACATGGATTGGTGCACCTACCAACCATTTCGAGACCACTGGATATTTAGGTGGTTCATGATATTTGATAAATCTCCATTTACTAATAGGAAGGTACCTCTATATTTCTTTAGGAAGTTATGGGTAGAGTTCAAGCTGCGACTCCATCTCAACTACTTTCACATGGAAGAATTCTAAGTGGTGCATTGTGGATCTATAGAATATAGACAAAATTCTAGGTGCAACCCAATACTATGTCCTTGTCCACCTATACGAAAATAGAAAAGTAGCATCCTCTAGTAATGGATAACATGATTAAAACCCAAAAAGCAATAGCCATTTTCTTCCCAATAAATCCCTTCTACGGACAAAAACGCTCTCCCTAGGTTCAGTGCCTTAACCTAGAAACAACCAACCAAACTACACTATCTTTCCCTCGAGATATTTGAAGTATAAAAAGAATACCTACAGAGTGTTCAGTGCAAGCTTCCTTCTTCTCTTCATGCACTCACTCTAGCTTTAGCTTTAACTCTCGAAAGTAGAGCCTGCAAATTAGCCAAGAAAAGCAAAGAGATCGAGATATAAAACAGGATATATTCAAATAACTAAATAAGAGATCAAGGAACCTTATTCTACACCTGTATAATCAAACACATAATGTATGGGAAAAACAATGCACTTTGTATTAATGATAATATAGAAAGATTACAACCCTTGTTGAGGCCTTGATGTTGCAAATCTTTCCGAGTCTTCTCATCCTTTCTTTGCCACAATGACAAAGCCTGCAATCTCACCAATGCATAAGGATGGATTATGGACCTCCAAGCTTAAACTAACACCATAAAGGCAGAATGAGAGTCTCCAAAAGCCAAACCAAGCTCTCTAGTAGGTATTTCTTTTATAGGGAAAATGAGGAAGTTTTAGATCTACCATACCGAGGCTAGATCCACTTTGAAATGAGGTAAGTTCCATGAGATAAGAGATGAACCATCTCCCGAAGTTTCTAGAGAGGGAAGCTTTGAAACTCTATTTTATTTTTCCCCACTTCTAGGATTCATCACACTTTTAGTAATGGCAACATGCACTCACCAACGCAAGTTGCATGTGGGATTATGCACCTTCATAAATTTCCGTGAAGATAACTGTTTGGAGCCTTAAATTAGGGTTTTGAGTGAATGTAATCCATGATTCTTATAACTTTTAAAAATAGTTTTTATTTAGGCCTTGTAGGGGATTGATGCCAAGTGTAATGGGTGACGAGAGATCTAGGTTTGGGGCCATTTGACTAAGTGTGACAAAATGGCATGTAACAGCTACATTAATACACACACACTAATGTAGTATGGTAGCTTAGTAGTATTGTTGTAGCAAGTGCCACCAATAGGTGATGTTGTGGGAAGGGTTGGACCACCAAACTCTTTAAGATGGTTTGTCCAAGAGATGCTTCATGAAAGTCATGTGCGACTCATAGACATACTAACTACAAAAAAACTATCAATGGGCCAATGGAGGGGAGTAGGCAATAGAGTTTTATGGAGGAGGTTATTATTTTGACCATATTTACATTATTATTTTTATATATGCATACACTTGAGGTTTATTGTATATTTTGTTTATATATCTAATTATATGTTGTTTACAATTGCTACACCCTAATAACACTCTCCCAACCCTCACATGTGAATGAGTACCAGGTTCTACCATTGATGCTATAACATATGTTGCTTTTTCATTTGGTGTTATGCATACTCAGGTATGGTGAATCAGAATGATTCCTCTTCTACAAATTTTCATATATTTTCAGTCCATATTATAAATTATTTTAATTTAGGTATAATTATAGTGTTTATTTAATGCTTTTGCATATTGTCATGATATTAGGATAGTATCCACACTCACCTAAGATGGATATATCATCCTCTTCCTAAGAATCATGTGTCAACTTCAATTTTGTTTAAAGTTTTATTTTGTTGTATCATTTTTGTCAACTAATTAAAATATTTTAAATGTGCATGCAACTTGTGTCACTTTTCCACTTATTCACTATGTAACCTACATATCACTCACCACCATCCATTATTGCCCCATTATTTGTCTATCAATATCATAACATTTCCCCTTTTTTTGGTATGCAACTTATCTCCACCAGCTAACATTCATCATTGCTACGACCCATGGGTTTTAACCATCACCTTCCTCCACCACCTTTACCACCTAGCAACCCTCCACCCCATTTTCACTAACACTATTTTATCTTTGATGATTTCTCCATCTAGCCCTAATGAAATCCCTAGACCATCGTCCTATGATTGCAGTTCAATGGAGGCAATATTAGATTTTTCCTTTGAGAAGATCGTGCAATGGACTACTACACCTACTAGTGATTCTTCATCATTATGTGAGACATTAATGTTGAATTCACTTGTTGATGGATTTTTTTTCTTTATCATGAATTGAATTGAATATAAAATAAAATTTTTTAAAATCCATGATTTGACTCTTGTAACTATTGTAGGGTGCTATAACAAAGAGGCTAGTGGTATAACAAAGAGATTGGGGTCACAATGTAGGGAAAACTCTATTAAAAACTAGGATAATACTGAGAGGGAGGAACGAATCAATATTATAGCCAATTAATTTTTTTTTTTATCAATATCCAATATTTCAATTCATTCAAAAATGAATCATATAAACAATACTTAAAAACACATAAATATACTAAATGTATATGGAAAACTATGAGAGAAAACCAAAAAAACTTGTATCTAAATATTTTTGCTACACCAACGTTTTTGGCTCCAACCAGAAGGAGACACCCAACCCCTAAATTTATGAGCACCCACTTGAAGGAAGCACCAATTCTCGAATGTTTACAGGCTCCAACCTAAAGGAAGCACCAACTCCCTAATGTTTACACGCTCGAACATGAAGGAAGCACCAACTCCCTGATGTTTATAGACTCCAACCTAAAGGAAGCACCAACTCACTAATGTTACAAAGTCCAACCCGAAGGAAGCATCAATTCCTTGATGTGTAAGCACCAACTCGATTTAGTTAACAAGTCCCTCTTTCATAACATTTTCAAACTCATATCCATAGGTGTTCTTGTTTATACAACTTTGTTTTGTACTACTCCCTTGTTCTATAATTTTCTTCCTATTCTAAATCCTTAACATGGCTTCATAGACCTGCCATGAAATTTTATGCCATCACACTTCCTCCACAAAGTTCATCCCAAAATCTTATTTCACTCCTTTTATGACACAAAAATACCACAAAAGACTCTCTTTAACAAAAATAAAAGTTGATTGAATAAATCCAGAAATTTCCAAGATTCTTGCCATACTTATACTTTGTTGGATCAACCAACTGTGGTAGGGCCAATGATCATCCAAACATCTTGTATTATTTTTATTCTTATTAGAAGTCTAGTTTGAATGACTCGAATAAAAATTCAATCAATTCCTCATTGAGGGGTTAGCTTTAGGTCCATGAGACCATGTAATATGACACTAGTAATCATTCATTCCATAGTCTTTGGATCTGAGACCACCCAAGTGTAGAAAATTACGGTACATTCAGATTGTTTATGACATGGATTCCAAACTCTAGCACATAGGAGTTTATTGTTTCACATTGGATTGAGAGTTGGGACCACAGGCTTAAGAGACTAAAATATGTGTAAGAGATCTAGGTCCAAAATAATATTTAACCTTCCTAGATCTTCCAATGATACAAATAGCTCTTCACATAGAACCCTGACTGACAACAGAACCTTGATTGCTTCCCCATCAAGTCTGGTTTTGATATTTAGTTTTAACAAATTATTTGAATCCATTAACTCCTTGATAACTAGAAAATCACTCAAATTTTCACAAAGAATCATGACCAATTTGAAAGCTTGACCTCTTTATTTTTTAGCATAATTTTGTATACAAGGATTTTTATATTTGACAAATTACAAGCATGAGTCATATATTGAATTACTGAATGGACGAATGGATTTTCACACAAAACCATGACCAATAATGAAACATTAACCTTCCAATTCGTTAAATGTGGATCTAGTCCTTAATACATAATCCATAGACTTCTTGGGAACCCCAGATATCCGAAAGTCCAACTTACATTTTCATTAAATCCAAATTTCGTTTAAATTAAATTTAACAATCTCTTGGATCCCTAAATACCCGAATGTCCTAGAAACATTTTCCTTTTGCTATTTCTGGGGTGATTTTCCTCTTCATCACCATTTTATCCAAAACCCAAATAGATTAAAAATCTTCGCCTAACCAGTTGTCAGTGTGAGTCCTCAGGCTGCCATGTTGAAACTTCCATAGCCAATTAGAACTTTCCACGTTGATATCAAACCCAATATGAAAACTAGAATCAAAAAGAAAAAAGTTGAGCTACATTAGTCTACAAATGCATACTATCAAAAATTATGAACAACATAAACACTCAAAACTATTGAAAGTACCCAATCGTGTAGAGATATCATTTTCCCTAAGTTTTCCTCATCTTATCATATTTGTTTCCCTTAAAAGTGAAAATCAAAATGTATAAGTGTTGGAAAATAAATATAAACTAAACAAAATAAAATATTCTTAAAAAAGTTATGGATACCTATACTCCTAGTTGAGATTGTGTACCATCTCCTTCGGCCTCAGTTTCCTCATTGATTCCTTCATTTGTCCCACAAACCTAAAAATTCAATATAGAACGTATGAGTTATACCATAAAATTTTTGTTACTTAAATTCATTTGTAATTTGAAGTGCAAAATCTATATACATAGTAATATATGTGGGGCCTTTACATCAGCATGTTCATGAGGCGATAATTGTTCCATTGATTTGAGGATGTTAGGCCAGGGTAACTCCAGAATGAATGAGCGAGAGAAAACTGATTATTTTATTCATTAGGTAACATACATTTATATACATAAATATGACAGATCATTTCATCTTCTGGATGACTGTCCAGTTCACCCATCCGTTTCGGATTAGGTGTCAACATTCCCCCCCTTAATCTGAAGGGATGTTGGTGAGTCCA
>APFE030027601.1:0-14457 GCA_000404065.3 Pinus taeda | reverse complement strand
GCAAGCTCTTTGTCTGATGTAGGCTTTTCTGGGTCACTGTCTCCTTCTCCGACACACACTCCTTTCCACAGCTCATTGAAAATGAAGGTGTGTTGTACCATTCGGGACCAGTCAGGAGAGTTCTCCTTGCCAGTGAGAACTATTCCTATCATAGAGATGATTGAATGCATTCTGTAAAAGGTTGCTTCTGCTGATATAAAAAACTTTTGTTGATATATACTTCTGATGAAAAAAATTACTCTTAAAAAACTTCCGCTACTTTAAAAAAAAAAAAAAATGATTTTGCTTTGGAGAAGAAATCATTAAAATTCTGCTACATCTATCTCCACATATATATTTCTGCTTTTAAAAATGATTTTTATATGGAGAAAAAATCATTTAAAATTCTGCTAACTAAATATATGGCCCACGCAGAAGCTTGCAGTTTTTTTTTTTATTGTTTGTAGCAATCTGAGTTCTGAGTTAGACACCAAATAAAACCGCCAGAAGCTTCATTTGTTAAACCTGGGTTTTAATTCATACTATCTTCAATCTTCAAAAAGATATCCCTATGGAGCATTCAAATTAGACACACTTCACAATTACAAAGCATCCTCTTGTTTCGTAGAAGCGGCTCCCTTCTATATGCGTTCTATGATGTATCTCAAAGCATGGAAAACATGGGCTTTTGCTTCTCCACTTGGGCAACAAAGACCTCTTGCACATCCGTCGACGAAATCATCGCAGCATTCCAAGTAGCCACATAATCCAACTAGTAAATGGAGTAGCAAATGTTTTGATTGTCGTCTACACGCAAGTGCATCCAAGTCATAAAAGTTTAACTGATCTCTGAGCTGGTGCACTACTTCTGGCGACGTATCGAGCCTCTCGCACAGTCCGTTTGGTTAGAATTCCGGAGCATATCCCATGATATGGCATGGGTTCTAACTCCCGAGCCTGAGCAAAAGGAACGGGCAGACTTCAACAGGCTGACGTGGGTAAACGGTCTCCAACAGGCCGACGGCGAGGCTTCTCAACAAGGCTTCTCAACAGGCCGACGGCGAGGCTTCTCAACAAGGCTTCTCAACAGGCCACAGACATATTTCTTGACACACTTTGTATTTCCCAATCCTAGGAAACGTTGGAACTATGAAGGCTTCTCAACAGGCCGACGAAAATTAGGTTTGCAGAAGGCGGGGATCAAGGATTTCTCCCCCACCTCATACTGAGCGGATAGCAGGATAGCGGAGACATCATGGATACCAGGATAGCAGAGACATCATGGATACCAGGATAGCAGAGACATCATTTCATATACAGGCAGCGTTCCAAGCAGCGGAAAAAAAATACAGGCAGCGGACCAAAATTAAACATGAAACGGTTACCAATTTCAGGCGTTTCAATGTATTGAAATTCCAGGCGTTTGCAGGCAGCGACAGTCTTCAGCTATTTCAAAGTCAGAGATGTCAGAGACTGAGCAGCTCTTAGGTAGGAGTTACAACTATTTCTGGGACCTGTGCTCTGATACCATGTCAGGCCAGGGTAACTCCAGAATGAATGAGCGAGAGAAAACTGATTATTTTATTCATTAGGTAACATACATTTATATACATAAATATGACGAATCAGTTCATCTTCTGGATGACTGTCCAGTTCACCCATCCATTTCGGATTAGGTGTCAACAGAGGAATTCATCATTTAAAAATGATGAAAACTGGATAAGTTAGAATTGATATATAAGTGACTTTTGGAGACAAAATGTATATATAGTTCAACATAATAAATTTATGTAACATACACTATAGCTAATCTTGTAAATGTGATTTTATAGTTCATTAATCATATCTTTCTAGTACATACCTCGCTAAGGCTTTGAATGTGGCAAACCATGAAACACACAAAATTATCTCTACAAGATGATACATATGTGTTGAGATCTAGTCGATCCATCTCTATCAACACTTAAACTAGAATACTAAAAAATGGTGTAATTTGTTCCTAACTCTATGAATTTTACCTCTTCCCTAAGCCATTTGCCACCCCTCGCAAGGCATCCTGAATAAGCTCCCTAGTCTTATCCCTTTCCTTAGCTATTGTGAAGGATGCAACAACAAGTCCATCTCCAAGTGAAACCACTCTAGGTGGTAGAGGTGTTAAAGGATGTGTTGAAGCCATAACCTAACATCTTTCATAGCATCAGGTCATTTATGTATGACCTTTTCCTGCTCCATAGAATTTGGATCCCATATCTGTATCATTGGGATCCAAGCGCTCTCGAAACGTAGTGTACAACACCCTCACAAAATATTGTGGCACCTCATAATTATTTACTTCCCGTATGTGCACATGAACTTATGATAAATTGGTGGTCTGGTTGCAGGTGTAAGGGATAATCATTCAAATCCAGAAACAATTTCCTCAAGTGCAGGTGGAAGTTCTTCTTCAATTTCCTTTTCAGTTGTAGTCATCCACCTCCAAGCTTAGATATTCTACTAAAACAATAGAATTGCTAAAATGACCCAAAAAATTGCAGAACTTCACTTACCCCGTAACCGGAAGAAAAAAAAACACCGTTGTTCATAAACTTCTCGCATCCACCTTTCTCCCAACCTTTATCGCGTTAATTCTCCACCATCGATCCTCTTTCTTCAATCCAACTATTAGCCCTTCCCCACTCGCAAACTAGCCGAGTGATCCTTCACCGTTGATCCAGCCCTCTTGATCCAACAGTTGATGCTTAATATTGCATGGAATTCTTGCCGATGTTTATCAAGTCAAGGTCACACAAGAAAATTGGTTTCTCCATGCTATGTGGTCGACTGCTAAATGGAATCACATGACTATCCCAAAATACTTCTTACCTCCTTGAGCCCACGCAAAAACAACTTTCGCCTATGAAGAACACTTTACTCCTTTGTTTAACTCCAACGCTTGTTTGCACGTGACGACCATAGATTTAACAGTTCTATCGATTGGATGGTTCTAGGCTTCTTCGGGTTCTGTCACAAATTTATCAGACTTTTCTCCTCCCGCTATGATTTTAGTGCTTTCGCGAAGTTTAGCTCTTCTATATGGAATTCAGAGCTTTGCTAACTAAGCTTTTGTGGTTCGAAACACATTCGATTTAACTTAATACACAGTGAATGAGGAATTAAACGTGATAACACTAGATCATACAGAACTCTAATTTTATAGGCCAAACTAGAATTCAACAATACACAGAGATATTTCGAAGGAATTTAACCTCCGGGATTTTACCTTTCATGCATAGAATACACATAGATATAGAGATATTTCAATTCTTTTACAATTTAATTCTCCATAGCCAAATCTAGCCAAATCCTATTACATATATTTAAAACCTACATAAATACCTTACATTCAACAATCTAATCCTCAATCAATGGATCAAATCTATCTAATCCTAGATAAATAACTAAATTGCATGATATTCTCCTCGAGAATCTCAACTAAGTCTGAACTACTTGGAGTAATTACAAAATCATTCAAATACCTATATTCTAGCTCAAATCCTATCTAGAAAACTTTGTAAAATGACAGCTAAAGGATCCCACTCCTTTGCTTGTAATTTTTTTTTTGATTTTTGGAATAAAAACGAAGCCTTTTGTCTTCAAGCCTCATGCTCATGCATTAGACTCATGAGGACAAAATTCTTCACGGGCTCCTGTCCATGAGCTTTTCTATGCAACTACCCAACTTTTGTAGCATGGTATATGTCACCTAGGTAGCATCAACATTTGGTTGATTTTTCCACTTGAACAAGTACTAAAAATACTCATGTCCCCTTATCTTCTTAAAAACTCTTTTATCCAATATCTTCTATGGTTGCAATGCCTTTGTTGTAGGTAATTGTTTTACCCAATTCACCTCTTGTTCCTCCTTGTCTTCTATTATGTCATCTGCCTGTCCTTTTTCATACCTGTACAAATCAACAACATTGAAAATTGGATATATTCGAATACCAAGGCGTTATTTAATTTCATATGCATCTGTAGAAAATTTCCTTATGACTCTGCATGGTCCAATTTTCTTAAATTTTAACTTGTTATACTCCCTTTTTGGAAATCTTTCCTTCCTTATGTGTGCCAAAACCAAATCTCCAACCTCAAAATTTACTTTTCTCTTCTTCAAATCTACTTTGTTCTTATACTTTGTGTTGATGTCCTATAACTCTTGTTTTACCTTTTCATGTATTGCTTGAATCTTAGAAGCAAAATCTTCTCCTTGAGCACTCCTCATTTCAGCTTTATCCAAATCTCTTAATTCAAACACTCCTCTTGGGTGCATTCCATAAACTATATGGAATGGACTCTACCTTGTACTCTTGTTAGGAGAATCATTATAAGCATATTCAGCTTGTACCAAAACTTGATCCCACTGTTTTGGATGTTCACCTAAAATACTTCTTAGAAGATTACCCAAGCTTTTGTTTACAACTTCAGTCTACCCATCAGTCTGAGGATGATAAGCAGAACTGAAACTCAATTTAGTACCAACTTTCTTCCACAAGGTCCTCCAGAAATGACCAACAAATCTGGTGTCTCTATCTAAAACAATGCTCTTAGGTAACCCATGTAACCTTACAATTTCTTTAAAGAACAATTTTTCAATATGAGTAGCATCACTGGTTTTATAACATGGAATAAAATGTGCCATTTTTGAAAATTTGTCAACTACTACATAAATTGAATCATTGCCTCTCTAAGTTTTTGGTAAACCCAAAACAAAGTCCATACTTACCATATCCCAAGGTCTATCCGGAATAGGTAATGGAACATACAAACCTGTGTTTTGGCTCCTTCCCTTCGCATACTGACAAACTTTACAATTCTTCACACACTTCTCTACTTCAGATCTCATCTTCAGCCAAAAGTAAAACCGGTTCAACTGCTCATAAGCCTTGTCTGCACCAAAATGTCCTCCAAGTACAACAGTATGTTTCTCCTTGATCAAATTTTCTCTCATAGAACAATTTGGTATGCACACCTAATTTCTTTTAAACAACAGTCCTTCTTGCAAGAAATAATCAACCACTTTCTTCTGTCTAACAAAATAGGATTCTTACAAGCTTCAAATGCCTCTTTAAAATCTAAATCTTTCTCATATAATTCCTTAATAAAATCAAAACCCGACACTTGAATTTGACTTTCTTGAACTAAAATTCTTTTTCTACTTAAGGCATCTGCTACTTTGTTTGATTGGCCAGTTATATGTTTTAATACAAAATTAAAACTTTGAAGATACTCTACCCATTTTTCATGTTTCTGATTAAGCTTTGGCTATTGCATAATGTATTGCAATGCATGTTTTTTTCAATAAAGTATAAACTCCTTAGACATCGAGTAATGTCTCCACTTCTTCAAAGACTACACCACTGCATACAACTCCTTGTCATAAGAAGAATATTTCTTCTTTGACTCATTCAGTTTTTCACTGAAATAAGCTACAAGTCTATCCTCCTGACTTAAAACAGCTCCAATGGCTTCTCCACTGGCATCACACTTCACTTGAACAGGTTTATTAAAATCAAGCAAAATCAAAATAGGTTTCTTAGTAATCTTTCTCTTCAACCGTTGGAAGTTCTTTTCTGCTTCAACAATCTATTTAAATGGTCGCCTCTGCTTCTTTATAGTGTCAATAATAGAAGCATTGATCTTACTAAAATTCCTTATGAATTTTGCTATAAAAACTAGCAAGACCATGAAAACTTCTTACCTCAAAGACACTTTTTGGTGAAGGCCAATCCAGGATTGCCTTGATCTTCTCTGGATCCATCTTTAACCCAACAGCGAAAACAACAAAACCAAAATATACCAACTCTTCCTTCATGAATGAACATTTCTTTAAATTTAGCAGTAACTTCTCTTGTTGTAACCTATGTAAGACATAATTTAGATGTCTCACATGTTCCTCTTTTGATCTGCTATAAACTAATATATCATCTTGATATATTGTTACAAATTTACCAGTAAATTCTTTCAAAACTTCATTCACGAGCCTCATAAATGTACTAGGAGTATTTGATAACCCAAAAGGCATTACCATCCATTCATACAATCCTTGATTTATTTTAAAAGAAGTTTTCCACTCATCTCCATCTCTAATTTTGATTTGATGATAACCACTTTTTAAATCCAACTTTGTAAAATATCTTTCTCCACTCAAAAAATCCATCAAATCTTCAATTATAGGTAAAGTAAATATGTACCTGATTGTTATCTTGTTGATTTCTCTTGAATCAGTGCACATTCTACAGCCTCCATCTTTCTTTGGACTCAACACTGTTGGAACTGCAGAAGAACTCAAACTCTCTCTAATCAGTCCCTTATCTAACAGTTCCTAAACCTGTTTCCTGATTTCTTCATTCTCTGTGGGAGTAATCCTGTAAGCTGCTTTATTTGGTAGATTTTCTCCTAGAATCAAATCTATATGATGAATTATTTTTCTAATGGGTGGTAACTCATCAAGAAAATCATCAACAATGATATCACAATACCTATCCAGCATCTCTTGTATTTCAATTGGAAAATCATAATTTTTTGTGGAAGTAATTATTACCTTGGGTTTGCAAATCAATGCAAAATTTACCTCATCCTCCTCAATCTGCTGCAAATACTCCTTTCCACTCAACAATAGGGTCTTTGGATCAGGTTTCCTTGGTGCATCCTCTTCTTCCATAGGAAGCAATGTATGATTGACACCATCTTTACTAAATATGTATGTGCTCCTCTTTCCATCATGCATAGCTCCTCTGTCATACTACCAAGGTCTTCCCAGCAATATGTGGCACACATCCATAGGCATCACATCACACAGAATTTTGTCACTGTATTTGCCCAACTACAACTCCACTTCACACTGCTCATTCACTAAAAATTGATATCCCTTTTGAAGCCATAAAAATTTGTAAGGTGTTGGATGTTTCTTTGTTTTCAATTTAAACTTCTCCACCACTTCTGTAGAGACAAAATTATCTGTACTACCACTATCAATTATCATTTGACAACATTTCCCTTGAACCTTGCACACAGTCCTGAACAAGGTCTTTCTCTCCACTGGTTCAACAATTTCCTTTGTTGGCTTTTACAAAACTTTGTTAACTACCAAAGATTCCCCTTTCTCTGGTACATTTTCTTCTTCTATTACCTTTTCTACTTCCTCTTCAGTCTTAGCAACAATTGCATTACTCTAATTTATTCCTATATTTTCTAGGCACTCATAGGCTCTGTGTCCCAGCTTGTTACATCTGTAACATCTGACTTCTCTTCCTCTACCTCTGCCTCTTCTTCCTCTAGATAAACTCCCTCCACCACTTTCATCACCTCTTGTGGGTACATTCTGACATGAGCTGCTGCTAGCTCCATCTCTAGTTGTTGTAGACCTTCCTCTACCACCTTGACATCCCCTTCCTCAGAAAGTACCTCTATTTCTAGTAGATTGCTTCCTCGTGAGTTTTTCTTTAGCCTTCAATACCATATGATAAGCCTCTTCTACTGTTTTAGGAGATAGTACACTTATCTCATCTTGAATATTCATTCTAATACCATTTACATATCTTGCAACCTTATCATCTGTATCTTAGATTTGTCCTGCTCTTATGCTCACTTTGTAGAATTCCTCTATGTATTCCTTTAGTGTCATAGCCCTCTATCTAAGATTCTGAATTTGTCTAAATAATGTCTGCTGATAATCTCTTGGCAAAAGCTTACCTTTCAACTTTGCCACCATCCTGTTCCAATTTTTAATTAGTTGTTTACCAAGTCTTCGTCTTTCTGCCTGCACTCCATCCCACCAAAGTGTTGCATGTCCTTTCAATTTTGTGACAACAAACTTCACTTTCTTTCCTTCTTTTGTTTCTTCATAATCAAAGAATTTCTCCATGTCATTAATCCAATCTATCAATTCCTCAAGGCTTAAATTTCTTGTATAAATTGAAACTTAAAGTTTGGGTTTAGATGTGGATCTCAATACTGACTAAAAGAATCTCATTTCAGTAGTTACATCTACAAGTTCCTCTTCTTCTGCAGCTCCAACTTTAGGCTCACTGACATCTCCAACATTTGCATCTCTTTCCATTCCCATTGCTTCTAATCTATCTTGCATCTGTTGCATAGCTTCCAACACTTCAACATTTGCAGCTGGTCTTCCGCTCCTTGAACCACCACCTCTTCCTCCAACTTTGAAAGCCTTGTTGGATTTCTTTTTTTTATCCTTGAGATCTTGTTCAGTGTCAGTAGGCTGCTCTAATACCACTAATGGTGGTCTGGTTGCAGGTGTAAGCGATAATTGTTCAAATCCAGAAACGATTTCCTCAAGTGCAAGTGGAAGTTCTTCTTCAATTTCCTTTTCAGTTTCAGTCATCTGCCTCCAAACTTAGATATTCTACTAAATCAACAGAATTGCTAAAATTACCTGAAAATTTGCAGAACTTCACTTACCCTGGAACCGAAAGAAAAACAACACCGTTTTTCATAAACTTCTCGCATCTGCCTTTCTCCCAACCTTTATCGCGTTAATTCTCCACCGTCAATCCTCTTCCTTCAATCTGACAGTTAGCGCTTCCCCACTCACAAAATAGCCAGGTGATCCTCCATCATTGATCATGCCCACTTGATCCAACAGTTAACACTTAATATCACATGGAATTCTTGTCGATGTTTATCAAGCCGAGGGCACGTGAGAAAAGAAATTTCTCCATGCTACGTGTCGACTGCTAAATGGAATCATGTGACTATCCCAAAATACCGTTTACCTCCTTGAGCTTGCACGAAAATAGCTTTTGCCTATGGAGACCACTTTACTCCTCTATTTAACTCCAGCACTTGTTTGCACGTGACTACCGTAGATCTAACGGTCCTGTCGATCAGACGGTTCTATGCTTCTTCAGGTTCCCTCATGAATTTATTAGACTTTTCTCCTTCCACTATGATTTTAGCGCTTCCACCAGGTTTAGCTCTTCTCTATGGAATTCAGAGCTTGGCTAACTAAAGTTCTATGGTTCAAAACACATTCGATTTAACTTAATACACAATGAAAGAGGAATTAAACACGATAACACTAGATCATACAGAACTCTAATTTTACAGGCCAAACTGGAATTCAACAATACACAGAGATATTACGAAGCAATTTAACCTCTGGGATTTAACCTTTCATGCATAGGATACACAGAGATATAGAGATATTTCAATTCTTTTACACTCTAATTCTCCATAGCCAAATCTAGCCAAATCTTATTACAATAGTTCAAAACTTACATAAATAACTTACATTCAACAATCTGATCGTCAATCAATGGATCAAATCTATCTAATCCTAGATAAATACCTAAACTGAATAATATTCTCCCCGAGAATCTCAACTAAGTTTGAACTACTTGTAGTAATTACAAAATCATTCAAATACCTATATTCTAGTTCAAATCCTGTCTAGAAAACTTTGTAAAATGACAGCTAAAGGATCCCACTCCTTTGCTTGTAAACTTTTTTTGGATTTCTGGAATAAAAATGAAGCCTTTTGTTTTCAAGCCTCATGCTCCTACATCACAAATAAATGGTGTAATATTGGAGTCATTAAATCTTGCAATCTTTAGATGTTTTTTGTCTTTGGGTCACATGCCAAATACTTACAAGGCCATATCTTTAGTGACCCTTATTTTCACTTCATTATAGGAGTGGATACCAATAATTGGTGATCTTGTCCTATCTATCATGTAAAAAAAAACCTTGGTTATTTGTCCAACCCCGCGATATGCTTCTATGAAACTCTTCAAACTATGCAAAGCTATTTAGAGACAATGTTTAAGGGCTAGAGAGATGGTTGTTTTCTATCTCATTCTGCAATCTTGTGGAATGCTCCCTAATTGCATCAATAATAAGATTGGAGATGTTGTATTCCCAAGGAACCTCATTAGGAACATCTTTAGGATGGGGCTAAAGAGGGTACTAGCTTGGATTGTGGGGATACTATTGTGCCTTACGACCTCTTGGTAACAACCCTAGGTTAAAAGTTCATGTAATAAAGTTAATAAAGGGAAAAAAAGACCAAGGTCATGGGACACATATTCTAAGATAAATGTTGGGAAAAACATCCGAGTGGGTGTCACTTCCGATTTATTATGGCTACATAAATTTTTAAAGCCATTGACAAAGACATTGTGAAGGAAAGGAGGCATTGAATTAACATTTCTTTATGAAATAAAGGAAAATAGGAGAAAGGGAGATGAAAGGTGACAATTCTCCAATAGATGAAAATGAAGAAAATAGATGACAAGGGAGATGAAAATAGATTAAAATTAATAAAATAGAGGTGTCAACGATGAATAGGCTTTTGAGGATGAGTTCGTAGCTTTTGTCAGTTGATATTTTACTGGTTTAGCTTTTTTCAGTTCAGTTTCAGAGCTCTCTCTGTATTCTCTCATACTATTGTACATTTAGAGAATTAGTGGAGCACTCTTGCATTGGAGAAAGTAAGAAAAGTAAGGAACAGGTAGGGCAAGGGAAGCAAAGGACAAGAAATGAAGGTTGGATCAAGAAGTTTCAACAGGAATACTTGCAGGTAACAGGTTGCATGCTTGATTTCCTAGTTAGTTTGTGAATGCATGGTACATGCATTTATGTATTTGGTTCTCTTGTTGTCATTGGCATGGGTTTTGCAGGTTGTGAGAGTGGTTTCAGCCTTGCCTTTCCATTTCTGGATAGCCATGGTGTGATGAGGTTATGTTATTTGGTTGAGTTTCATGGAAAATTTTAGGGGCTAATATTGACAAGTGGGTTAATTTTCCATGTTTTTTTCCAAAAAAGGATTCGCCTATTTCCATTTTATTCTAAAAATGATTCGCCCAAATTTTATAGTATAAAACTATTTTACCTTAAAAATTGCTAAAATTGTATAAAGACTATATATAAAGTATTAGAAATTTTCATGTTTTTACAAAAATATCAACAATCCTTTTATAATTTGCAATTTGGCGACTAGTAAGATTCGCCAAGGTTTCTAAACTTTAAGGCAAATTTTCGTCCTTCAAAGTTTTTGTGTTGAGCTTTGGATTTTCAAAAGAATTTGGAACCGAGTGAGGTCGTCTTAGGAAGAATTCCTAAGTATTGGGGATGGAGGTGGTTTAATATATGGGAAGCCCTTAACAGGTGGATGGAGATAGAAAAATTCCTCAGGGTATTGGTGAATAAATTATGAGGCATCTAAGCTTGTTTAAGCCATTGTGATCTCTTAACCAGCTTTGGTCAGATCGTAGTAGCCTAAGGGTGTAGGTGGTTTAATCTTCGGGAAGCCATGGTTGTTTATGTATCAATTTTCTTATGTGATCTCTGGACCGGTTTTTGCAAGATTGTCGAAGCATGAGGGTTGAGGTGGTTTAATCTCTAGGAAGCCCTAGTTTTTTATGTCTTGAATCCCACATTCATGCTTGGAGTATTGCACGAGGGTGATTGACTGAAAGAAATATTTTATTCATCTCAATCTATTTCCGAGTGGTACATGGAAGTCCCTGACTTGGTTGTATTTTTCATATGTTAATAATATATGTTTTCCTATTGTATTATATGAGTACCTGTACTTGGTATTATGTGCCTTTTATGCTTGTTCTATCATGGTTATGATTCTAGTTATATGCTATTTATAAACATGTTTCCATAACAAGTTCTAGTTATGGCTCTTGATATGTTTTGATTAGTTGATGAGTGGTTAATGAATGCATGAGTTGACAAATGTTATTGTAGCTATTATGAGAGGGAAGTAGACCTTCTTGGTGATTCTTAGATAATTTTCATACCCTTATGTTCAGATATGCATTCATGACCTGTAAATTACATGTTCACCATATGTTTCACAAAATTATTGTCATTGTTAACCCTGATTAGGAGAATTCCTTGATCAAGTTTTGTATGAATGGATTTGTTCTGATGTTATTTATCATTCTAGAAAGTACCATTGAGTTCTGGATAGTGGTCTGGAGGCTAGCTTGAAATGTTGGCTCAAAATCTAGGACCGTAACCTCTGAATTGAAAGTTATTGGTCATAACCACACCTTGGTAGCCTTATGCATGAAGTTAGAGGTATATAACCACATGGAGGCCTTGTAATACATGTGGTTGTGGGATCAAGTCACTAAAAAGGCAATCCATCTTAGGGTTTGGTCACTTGGAGTGGTTGTTTAGCTCCTTGGTGTCATGTAGCTCCTTAGGAAGGTCTGTAAGGTTACAGTGTGTCGAATCCACTTCCTTAATTGTACTTAGGAGGTTGGGTCATGTCATAGTAGCCATCATCATATGTTTAGCTTGACTAGCCAATTAAAGTGGGTAAATGTAGGAGGAGATGTTACACTCTCCCACTACGATGAGGCCCCGCAGGAGGATCATCAATTCTTGTAGCATGTTAAATGTTCACATATTATTTAAATGTAGATAAATTCCACTTGGACAATTCATATTTTAAAAAACAATGCATGTAAATTATCTGGTGAAAAAACTATCTCATTCTCTGATTTCCTGTCGAACGATGATTTTCCCCTTCTAAGGAAATTAAACCAAAGCTATTACAGCCTATATAAAACATCATACTCTCAACCATGCATAAATATGAGACACGATGTTGAGATTTTCTGTTTAAGTCAAATAGGCAAAAATCTCTGAAGGATGACAACAATAGGGATTCAGTTCCTAGATTAGCTCCAGGTTGTTGGGAGGGAGTTAATGCCTCCTATATTTGATGTGAGGGAGTTATGAGGCTGTTAGATTCTCTATGCTATATAACAGGCAATCATTCGGATGATTTGCTAAGAGAGTGTGAGGATTTCTTGATGTAATCTCCAATTTGATTAATATATTCCTGATGCCTATGTTTGGTGGACGTAGCCCAGATTGGTTGGGTGAACCACGTTAAAACTATCTTTTATGTGTTTGATCTTCTGCTGTGTGTGTTTTAATTTATTTTTCTTGTGCACCTGATCTAACAATTGGTATCAGAGCATGTTGGAGGTTCTAGTGTGTGTCTGATTGCTGGAGGTGGAGCGCAGCTGAGCGCTGAGGGAGCGTGGTGCTGAAGGTTTTGTTGCTACGTGTGCTGGTGCCTGTAATATCTGCGCGGAGCCTAATATCTGGAGCTGTGGAACTAGTATCTGTTGCTGGTGCGTATTGAAGTGTTGGCGGACTGTGCTGAGGGTCGCTGGTGGTGATGCGGTATCACAGTATGCTTTAAGCCTGTTTGTTTACATTGCTGAACGCAAGCTTTACAGTAATCAGGTCAAAAGGAGTGTGCTGTGCGCTAGACAGGATATGGAGAGCATACTGCAAGAGCTAAGATTCCCAGAAAGCATGGCTTATCGAAAAGGTGCGGGAGTTCCAAATGTTTCTCATCTCCCAGAATTCAAATGAAGATCTAATTAGCTGATCCTGTGAAACTTCTAGTTCGACATTCTAAATAGATTTTTCACGCAAGAATAAACTCATATAAAAACAGTGTTTAAACTATATTTGGATAACATCATATGGGAAGGGAACTATTTGTCTGACATTTCAATAACGAACCTCAAAATAGAAAAGGGAATAGGTCATCTCTTATATAGATTCGACGTGATAGCAGTTAAGAAGACTACTTATAATTCAAGCTTTGGTCGGCCAATGTGGATTATAATTGTTGACTTTTGAGACTGATATTTTTTGAAAGTGCAATTTGTTGTAATCCGCAAGGAGTCCATTACTGCCATCACGGGCAGGAGTACGAATGTGGCGTCTACATATGAATATGCGATAAAGTTCATATTTCTGTTTTGGGTTTTGTTGGCCGCTGCAAATATATGACAGTCATTTTTCCTTTGTATATGGTTATATTTAAGAATAACACTTGAAAAAGGACAATTGAAACTATGACTTGACAATTTATTACCATTTATCCAGAACCCTATGCACCATATTAGGCAATTCTTTTGTGAAGGGAAGATATTTTCATTTAAAGGCATAGGCAAATTTTTTTTAAATTGCTGGTATTTAAAACATTGATATTGGAGATTATTGTGTTTTTTAATACAAAATGGCGAAAACTCAAAGTGCTTGGTTTGAAATTGAGAAATTTAATGGCAAGAATAATTTCGAGATCTGGAAGGTGAAAGTGCATGACTTGCTTGTCCAACAAGGCGTGGTAAAGGCATTGATGGGTAAATCCAAACAACCTTACAACATCACAGACGATGAGTGGGACGAAATGGATGAATGAGCTGTAAGTGCCATTTGATTATGCCTGGCAGACGATGTCCTGTTTAATATTGTGTCGGAGACAACAGCTGCTGGTTTGTGGACGAAACTGGAGAAACTGTACATGACCAAATCCTTAACCAACAGGATTCTCCTGAAGCGACAGTTGTACGGTTTGAGAATGAAGGAAGGTACATCGATTGCTGATCATTTAAATGCTTTTAATACTCTTCTTGTGCAATTACAAAGTAT
>APFE030027582.1:58158-95518 GCA_000404065.3 Pinus taeda | reverse complement strand
CCTTGTGTCTAAATTATTGTAAACCAAAGTGAAGTTAAAGCTAGGTGTTATATCCTCCATTATGTGTTATACTATTCTAAACCTAAGTTGAGGAAACCTACATGATATGTAATATGAAAAGTAAATGTGTCATCAAAATTCTCTTGTTGCATTAGAAATAATAGATAGATGAATGTCTTAGAAATAAGTCTCTTCGACGGGGAAAGCTCCTTTACATTACACAAATGGAAAATTATTTGATGATACAAATGAGAAGACCTCCTTTCTATATATAGGAGTCTAAGGGGTCATGATATAATCAGAGCCGACATAACAATAATAATGTAAGGGAACAATAATAACAATAGTGGGCTTCTATGGGGCATAATAATAACGATATGGGAACTACATGGGCACAAAAATATAATAACGGGGTTGTAATAATAACAATAATTGGTTACACTAGTAGTATAGGGACCTAACATGCCCCTGTCCTTCAAAAAATATTGTCCTCAATGCTTGAGTAGTTCTTGATGCTTCTATATAAATTCTTTTCCTCCCATGTGGAATCTTAAGCGGGTAAGTTCTTCCACTTGATGACATACTCTGAAATTGATCTATTTTGTAGCTGTCAATTTCTCGGTTCTATGATTGCTTCAGGTTCCAATATGATTTTTCATTCCTTATCAAGCTATCGCAATACTGTTTGAATTGGGATCTTTTGTAACTTTTGAATGAGTTCCCACTACTTTGGGAATATGGATATCTGTAAGCCTTAATGTTTGGATTTACACTTCCTGAAATCAAATGAATAGCATGATGATGTTCACGAATAGATGGGAGGCCTTTTGGTGTCTCAAATACCTTGGCATGATTGTAAAAAATGTTTTGGAGATCTGTAGAAATACATGATTTTGATGTGGGATCTGTTGGCCTCCTACTGCAGCAAGTTACTCATATTTCATGATTGACATTTTTCAGGCCAAATATGTCATACTTTGCATGATGCAATGCTCCATATTTGCTAAACAGTCACCAAGCAAAGAAGGCTACTCAGAGTTCATCTCACTGCTTTCCAAATTTTGAAAAGTCATTCGAGTTTTGTACAATTTTCAGCTAAAGGGAGGTCCAACCAGCTTAATCTTGGTCTCCCTAGGTTTCAATTTCCTGTTTTAGAATATAGAGAATAAAAATATATCCAAACACCTTAATCTTAGTAAATTCTTAGATAGGTAGAGAATCAAAGGAGCCCAACTGCTTAATCTAGGCCCTTGGAAGTAAAAAGGGTAGTTTGTAGATAGGAAGGCATAAAAAGAAAAGTTGAAATGATGGGTCTGCCAGTCTAAGTGCACCCAAAACAAAAGAAGAAAAAATGTTAGGTAAGTAGGCTGGGTAGGTAGTTTCGAGGTTGCAGAATCTTGATTTCTAATCAGCTCTATGTTTTCAAGATGTCATCACTACTCAGGGCACAATCACCAGGCAGTTTTATGTGAAAAAGCACAAAACATGCATAACTAACTTCCCTTTCTCCATCTCCCCCAAATCATTAACTAATTTCCCCAAAAAGAGGTCAAGATCTGCTTGATATCTCTTAGTTTCATCATTTTCATGTGATTAGCCTGGGTGATGATCTGCTTCACTCAAAGAGAATCAATAATTTCTCTATAAGGTTCTATCTCCCCTTTGAAGCCTAACATTTCTGAAACTTAGCGCTTTCTTGTCATCTCCATATTAACTACTGACACTACTATTTAACTCGCTATATTTTCCCTATCCCCATACTAAATATATGTAGATAATCCCCTTATGTAAATATCCCCTCCCCCTGGTTGAAATATAACCATAAATACTTCACTCGGAATTACTAAGTCACCTGGACTTTTGTAAGAACCCTCCCTCTGCAAAAATTTCCATTCCCAAGTGTCTGGACCCCTTCCAAACACTAAGGGAACCCTTTCCAAATGCTAATAACCCTCCCCGCGCATTCTTATATGAAAACTATTAATGTTTGTTTGATATGTTTCCACCGTCCAAACCACATTTTCCCATTTTCTAAAGTTAAAAATCGACTGCGCCACGAAAAATTAAGCCTTTATTGTGCGCGCGCCTTTGCTAAACCTCGCGCATCTCCCTTTCTTGTCCACTGTCGGATCGCCTCCCCCAGATCCGACGTTCCTCGATCACATCGTGCGCCTGATTATGGTGGTAGGTTACCACCCAACGTCTGACGGTTTTACCGTCGTACACCAGGATAGGTGGCGGCCTCCCATTGCATCAGGCTGCCCCTGACAGAAACCACCTCCGTACCAAAGGCGGTCGGATGCATAGGGAAAACCACCCTCCCTTCACGTAACAGGAGCACCACCTCACCCTGCCATGTCGCCTCCACGTCACCTCATGCAGCCTGCGCCCAGCCCGCGTCACCCTGCCACGTATCCCTGCCTCGTCACCCCGCTGTATTGCCACGTCACCTTCATGACGTCAGGATGCTGATGTCACATCCGTACCAAAGGACACTACTACTGATGTCAGCATGCTGACGTCATCCGCCGTACTGCTGATGTCATGCTGACGTCAGCAACCAAAAAACCAAAAATTCGCGCAAGAGGAAAAATCGAGCTTCGGAGCTTCGGAATGAGAAACAGAGGCAATTTTCGATGCGCGATTAGCGCGAAGCGCTAATCACGCATCGCTATAGGAAATAGGCCATATTGGGGAATCTTTAGGGAATCTTTTGATTCCTTGGCCCGTTTTGCACCGAAAAGGCCTGAAATTGCCCGATTTTGCCAAATTAAACCAATTGGAAGATAGGAAGAGACCAGAGACAAAGATTAAAGAGTATCAGATCAAATCTACAGAGAGAAAGCACATCAAAGAGTATTAGTAAGTGACAGAGACCATCAATGTAGCGCCAAAGAGTATCAAGGAAGATCTTAACGCGGCCCAAAGCAGGAGAAAATTAAATACCTTCCAACAAAGTCAAAAAAGAGGGCGAGGCTACTCAAAACTCTCAAATCACTATTATTTCACATTTAGCTCACACCAGAACAGAGCTACAACTCCCAAATCATAGTTATTCTAGAAGTACTGCATCGAGCCTCCAAAGGCCACATTGCACTCTTTTTGATCCAGCTACCTCTGACACAGTTCAATAGATATTCACCTGCATTTAATTTTGGCACAATTTTGGGTTTAGAAAAGATCTTTTTGCAGACCTATTTTAGGTCAATTGTAATAAATAGTTTGAGATATTTGCACTATAAAGATAGCCCTGAATACTGTATTAAGGGTTGGTTGGTTGGTTGTTAGTAAAGAAGCTATCTTTAGCTGATTTTTCTCCAGGAGAGACTCGCACTGTAACACCTGATAAGTTTCTATAATCAAAGACTGGTTATGAGCTTTTGGAGAATGGATTGTTCACTGTGTTTACCAGTTGAATAGTGATTATGTAATACTTGTGCTGTTGCATAACTCAATAAGTGCTTCTTACCTCTGTTTTCCGTTCATAAGTTACCATCTAAACAGCAGAAAAGAAGATTAGCTTAGAATTTGTTTAAATACACTCTATGCTCAATTTCTATTGTTTCTTTATGTTTTCTTCTGTTTAGGCATAAATATGAATTCCGCATGGCTAATGTTTGCCTTGACCTTAGACAATTATCCAGTGATTCTTCATTTCCCTTAGATAGAGATCGTCCTTCCCTCTGTTAAGCTGAGTGAGAGATTCTCAAGTGCCTCTCATTCCTTACATATCATTCATCCTTTTATTTTGAAGATTGTGTTGTGAGAAGCTAGCCTGCTTCATATTTCTCTTATGACCAGGAAAACGCACTGATAATCCTAACCCATGACTCCATGCCCAATGGTTTGAAACTCATCACTTCATGAATTACCTCTCTGCCTGGAAGAATTTTGCTTCCATCCAAACACAAACAAAAACCCCTAAACCAAAAAGCTAGCCTAAAATCATCAACAAAGTTGAATCATTAAGAGAGACCCCTCTCTAATTGTAGGTGGGCTAGAACTTGCAATCCAAAGATTGGTTTGTGGTTACCTAGGCCGTATCCCTACAGGAGCCTAGGGACAACCTGAGTGATAACATAATGGTGACTCCACTGGGGAACTCCTCAGATAATCTCACTAAGCCAGTCTGTAACCCCACAGAGGAAGAAAAGGACCTTTGAAAGCTTCGGTCGACCTGTGGTTTTAAGAAAAAGTTCCCAAAAAATAGAGTAGAAGCTGGCTCCTATGAAGGAAACACGTAATACATGATCAAATCCTGATCCAAATCGCCCAGCTATTTTTGAAAATCCAAATTTAATTTCTAAGATCATTATAAAACAAAAGCAAAAAGAAGACCCAACTGCTGCGAGTCCTGAAATAGTTCAGCCAAGCAGTATTCCAACCCCTGTCAAAGTTTTATTCCGGTCAGCCCCAAATTCCCCTGGTTCTTCACCCCTTTCTCCAAGCAGCTTCTCTACACCTCCATCCCATACTCTTACTACCACTACTACTACTTCTACCCCAGTTATTCCTGTTATCCCCGCTGCCCTAGCTTTTCCGCTTATCCCCATCATCATGGCTTGATATACACCCTTATAGTTTCCTACTAATCTCGGGGCTATGCCTCAGGACTACGAGTCAAAAATCACCTATTTTGATGGCACGAACTCCTGCACCGCCCTACAAAATACAAAGAAAATGCAGGATTATTTCGAGAGTTATGAAATTGATGATGACAGTGTAAGAATGAAGATTTTTGTCCAAAGTTTGACGAGTGATGTCAAAACCTGGTTTAGGGCACTTACACCCAATTCCATATTAAACCCTGAAGCCTTATACCAGGCATTTATTAACAGATGGGAGAAGAAGAAAGACCCCCTACACATACTATCTGAGTATGATACTATCAAAAGAGGACCTCAGGAAACAATTTTGGATTAATGTGCAAGGTTTAATAATGTTTACAGTGAAATACCACAAAATTTAAGACCTCCACCTGATCTCGCTTTGTACAAATTCCCGGATGGCTTTGATGCTGAGATGAGATATCAGTTCAGGGAAAGATCCCCTCAAAGCCTTGCTAAAATGCAAGATCTTGCAGTTAGAGTGGAGGAAAATCTAATTGCTAAAAGAAACAGAGTTAGAACTGAGAGAAGAACCACTTTTAAAGAAGAACCCTCAGCCTTCGATCAGAAGCTAGATGCTATCATCAGTGGCATCCACACGCTGGGAGATAGATTAGACAATGTTGAGAGGAAAACTTCATGGGAAGGTCAATAGCCCAATGCCATAAGGAACCCAAACTTCAGAAAAACTCAAAACACGAACGCTGGAAGGGTCAGTCCCGACCATGATATCAGGCCGCCTTTCCAAGAAAACTATGCAAAGGCATCTACATCCACTGAGCCCACAGATGGGACTCATATGAACTTGATACATTCAGAAAATGAATAGCAAATCTTTCTTACGAAATAAGACTGACTATACCCTGATGCAAAAAAATTTCACACCAAGTCGGGAGAGTCCTTCGATTTTAAACAAGGTTATGATACTGTTGTGTATGAGGTACACAAAGAGTACAAATTAAGAACAAGGACCATTGATGTTCCCCCATCCAGTAGAACAAAAGATAGCAAATAGATCAACAAAATTAAAGGAAATATTACCATCAATCAACCAGCTGACTGTTCTGTCCCAAACCCTCATCAGGTAACCGTGGAGGATGTAACAGACACACACTCTCCTATTGATCAACCTCCACCTACCTCCTCCCCAAAAGAAGATCTGAATAACACTCCTAAAAATCTTCCCAAAATAGAAATACCACAAAGTGTCATACCTCGTGACATTGACATTCCAAAAGAAAACATAGAGAGTATGCCTGAAAAAGAGAAATTCGCCACTATTAGTGCCAAGAACTCATTGGGAAAACAATTCAGTCTAGAAGCAGAGATTGGAAAACTGAAGATATCCATTCCCCTCTCAGAACTTGCCAAATATGATGTTTATAGGCAACAAATTCAAAGGTCACTTCAAATACTAGAGGTAAGGGATGATGTAAACATTTTAGACGATACTCGTGAGCTGCTGTTTGGTCCAGAAGTTAACGAAAAATCAACATATGGACCTGTTCCACCTTTTTATGTCAGTCTTCACATACATGACAAAATACTGCATAATGCTATGTTTGACTTAGGTGCCTCACATAACCTTATGCCCAAAGCTGTAATGGAAAGGTTGAACCTTGATGTCACAAGACCGTACAAAGATCTGTATTCCTTTGACTCAAGTCAAGTCAAATGTTTAGGCTTGATTAAAGACTTTTGTGTCTCTCTAGTCCAATTCCCCAACAAAACAATCTTAATGGACGTAGTAGTTGCTGACATTCCCACAAAGTATGGCATGCTCGTATCCAGATCGTGGGGAGCAAAATTGCAAGGATCCCTTCAACTCGACCTCTCTTGTGCCACTATATCTATCTTTGGGCAACCAAAGAGACTATATAGAGACACGTTAATGAAATATGTGGTAAGTAGTGAGGAAAAGCCCCAAAATTTTCCAATATACTCAATCCATTCTGATATGGACTCTTTCATTTTATTTAATGATAACACCAGCCCTCCAACTGATGATAAGCCGTTATATTCGGAGCAAGAGACGTACATCAATGAGGAATCGGTCGCCAATACCCATGAAATTGTCTCAACAGCCAAGGAAACCAACAAACAGTAAGAAGAACACCCCGAAACAGAAATTGTAAGTCTGCCCGATCCTCAAACAACTGAAACTCTCAATACAAACCTCAAACAAGAAGTCACATTGTATTTGGAGTTTGATGGTTCGGTTAACAAGTTAGGAGCAGGGGCCAGAGTATGGATTTACAATACACATGATAATCACACACAAGGCCATGCCTATAGACTCAATTTCAGATGTACAAACAGCATGGTAGAGTATGAAGCTCTTCTCTTAGGCCTTAAGTTGCTCACAGTCCTAGGAGCTACTAGAGTGTCCAATCTAGGTTACTCTGACTTGATCATACAACAAATGAAAGGTAACTTTGTCGCTAATGATAGCAGAATGAGAGCTTACAGAGCTGCTCCCACTGAATTACTTAATGCCTCCAGTGAATTCAGGCTTGCCAAAATTGCACGAGATCTTAATATTCATGCCCATAGTATAGCAACCTTTGCTAGCACATGCAAGCTTCCCTTTGAACCAAATCACCATTTCACCACTGAAATAAAACACAGACCTTCGGTCCCTAACAATGTCAAGGATTGGCAGGTATTTCAAAATGACGCCCAAATTAACAGTTTCTTAACTCTTGAGGACAAATTTTCCAACACAAACATTGACATGGATGCTATGACCGAATCACAACAACTAGCAGAAGAAAATCACCTGACTATAGCAGCTCCAACAGCTAAAAAAATCCTTAACCCAATTGTTTTTAACAATACAAACATAGAACAGCTGAAACAAATCTGTTTAGAGGAAAGAGCCAAAGTAGACGATGAGTTTAATGATCTAAAGAGTAATGTTCTACCTACTGGCCTTACTCCATTGGAAGATATGTTTGATGACAACGATGTGCCCAAAAAGCCAAAGATGGAACCTTTGATGCTGCTATAGAAGAACACAACATAGGAACAATAGAGCATCCCAGAATGACTAAGTTATCCAAAAATCTGCCCCTTGATCAAAAACCGAAATACGTGGATTTGTTCAAAGAATTCCAAGATGTATTTGCCTGGAGTTATGAGGACTTGAAGTCCTATGACACCTCAGTGATCTAACATACCATTCCTTTAAAACCAAATCAAAAACCATTCAAACAGAAACTTAGGAGAATCAACCCCATGCTTCTTCCCCTTATCGAAAAAGAAATAAAGAGAATGTTTGAAGTAGGTATCATTGCACCCATCAGATTCTCGGAATGGGTGTCTAATTTAGTTCCCACTAGGAAAAAAATAGGAGAGATAAGATTGTGTGTTGACTTGAGAAATCTAAACCAAGTCTCTCTAAAAGACCACTACCCTTTGCCCAAAATGGACCATATCTTACAAAGAGTAGTGGGTTCCTCTAGAATTTCTTTACTAGATGTATTTTCAATATTTAATCAAATACTTGTTCACCTGGATGACCAGGACAAGACAGCCTTTATCACACCGTGGGGAACATTCAAGTATGTTAAAATGCCGTTCGAGCTGAAAAACGCTGGTGCTACCTTTGAAAGGGCAATGGATATTTCATTTGCCAAGGAGATACATGATTTCCTCGTAGTTTACCTTGATGACCTGACTCCATTCTCCAAATCTGACCAAGAGCACCTTAAGCACTTAAGGCAAATTTTCATGACATGCAGGAAATATGGCATTTCGTTAAATCCTAAGAAGTCCCTATTTGCCCTTGTGGAAGGCAAGCTTCTAGGGCATATCATATCAAAAGATGGGATTAGAATTGACCCGGAAAGAATTCAAGCTATCCTTCAAATACCCTATCCAAGAAACATAAAAGAACTGCAAGCATTCCTTGGAAAGATCAATTTTCTAAGGAGATTTATCCCAGACCTAGCCGAACTAATAAGGCTACTGAGAAACATGTTAAAGAAGGATTTCAAGGTAAAATGGTCTCTTGAAACCAACTAGGCTTTTGAGAGTATAAAGACTGCCCTAACTCAAACGCCTATCCTCACCAGTCCTCAATTCGACAAAGATTTTATCATTTTTTCCTTTGCATCTGAACACACTATAGCTGCTCTCCTTTTACAGAAAGATGATCACGACAAAGAAAATCGAATTGCTTTCTTCAGCCGAGCTTTGAGAGATGCACCCTTGAAATATCAAATTATAGAAAAGCAAGCTGATGCCCTGGTCAAAGGCATCGAAGATTTCAGAATTTACATCTTATACTCCCACGTGATCGCCTATGTCCCTAACGCTGTCGTAAATGATATATTAACTCAAGAGGGACTAGAAGGAAAAAGAGGCAAGTGGATTTCCAGCATCCTTGAATACGACATTGAAATAAAACCCACCAAGCTCATAAAATGACAAGTTTTAGCCAAACTAATGTCCGAAACAAACTTCCAAGCCTTAGACATTAATCAACTGGACAATGAACCGGAGCTGGCGACTCCACAGATCAGTGAAACCTTCCTGCAATCCCCATGGTATGCTGATATTTGCTTTGTATTTTTAAACCTATGTGCTCCCCCAGGATTGTCCAGAACCAAGAAAAGATTTTTAAGGATGAAATCATCAAAATTTTGTGTCATAGATGGTGCTTTGTTTTGGAAAAATCCTGAAGGTATTTTTAATTGTTTAACTATAAATGAAACTAATAGCATCATGAAAGAATTCCATGCAGGGGACTGTGGAGGACACTTATATTGGAAGTCCACGGCTGACAAGATCTTAAGAGTTGGGTATTACTGGCCCTCTCTATTTGCAGATGTAAAAAAGTTTGCTGCCTCATGCCATAAATACCAAATCTTTGAAGGGAAAAGAAAATTACTTCCCTTGCCCCTGAAGCCCATTTCAACCGAGAAACCTTCTCAACAATGGGGTCTTGACTTCATTGGAGAAATTCACCCCTCTTCCTCAGGCCAACACAAGTGGATTTTAATAGCCACCGATTATTTCACTAAGTGGATTGAAGCCATCCCATGTAGGCAAGCCAACGACTCCACTATTATCTAATTCCTTGAGAGGAATATCCTTTCTAGATTCGGCTGCCCTGAGAAAATCATCACTGACAATGCTGCTGCTTTCAAATCCAAAAAAATGATCAACTTCTTCCATAAATACCACATTACCTTAGGCCACTCCACAACTTACTACCCTCAAGGTAATGGCTTGGCCGAATCTTCCAACAAAAGCCTCATCAATATCATAAAGGAAATTGCTGGAGGAAAACAAAAAGAACTGGCATAGGAAGCTCACAAATGCTCTGTGGGCAGACAGACTTTCCACCAAGAAATCCATTGGGATGAGCCCTTATGAACTTGTATATGCCATGGAAAACAAATTCCCTTCATCTTTGGGCATTCCTACTATTAAAATGTTGTAGGAAATTCAGGCTGAACCAAATGACATGCAGAGAAGAGTTAATCAAACCATTCATCTTCAGCAAACCAGAGAGAAAGTCTTCGACAGAGCTCAAATACTACAAGAAAAACTCAAAAAGATGTTTGATAAACAGGCTAAAGCAGAGTATTTCTAGGTGTGCAGCAAAGTTCTAAGATGGGATTCATGAAGAGAGGACAAGGGCAAACATGCAAAATTCGATTTTCTGTGGAAAGGTCCATACATTATCAGTGCTATGCAAGGCATTAATACTTATTTTCTCAAATCTCCAGATGGCAACACAACTGAAGAAGGCCCTGTCAATGGCCGAATGCTAAATCACTACAATGATCCCTTTTGAAAAGAGCAGGCGGAATTATATTCTGTACATAGAATGTTTGTATATATCAGCGTTTTGATTTTATTTTTGTAAAGAATTCATGATGCTATAGCACGCAGAAGAAAGCAGGCAATGCTTTACATTTTTAACAGCAACACAAGTGAAGGAAAGAGCTGTTACCAATGCAAAAGCTCAAATCAATCCAACAGTCAGCACTAACAAGTTCAAAGCACAACCATAACAGAAGAATCAAGGCAATCTGGCTTGCTGTTCTTGACTTCTCACAAGGAGAAGCCATCCCCAAGTGGAGCCACTGTTGGCCTCCTGCTGCAGCAGGTTACTCATATTTCATGATTGACATTTTTCAGGCCAAATATTTCATACTTTGCATGCTGCAATGCTCCATATTTGCTAAACAGACACCAAGCAAAGAAGGCTACTCAGAGTTCATCTCACTGCTTTCCAAATTTTGAAAAGTCATTCGAGTTTTGTACAATTTTAAGCTAAAGAGAGGTCCAAACAGCTTAATCTTGGTCTCCCTAGGTTTCAATTTCCTGTTTTAGAATATAGAGAATGAAAATTTGTCCAAACATCTTAATCTTGGCAGATTCTTAGATAGGTAGAGAATCAAAGGAGCCCAATTGCTTAATCTGGGCCCTTGGAAGTAAAAATGGTAGTTTGTAGATTGGAAGGCATAAAAAGAAAAGTTGAAATGATGGGTATGCCAGTCTAAGTGCACCCGAAAAAAAAGAAGAAAAAATGTTAGGTAAGTAGGCTGGGTAGGTAGTTTTGAGGTTGCAGAATCTTGATTTCTGATCAACTCTATGTTTTCAGGATGTCATCTCTACTCAGGGCACAATCACCAGGAAATTTTATGTGAAAAAGAACTAAAGAGGCATAACTAACTTCCCTTTCTCCATATCCCCCAAATCATTAACTAATTTCCCCAAAAAGAGGTCAAGATCTGCTTGATATCTCTTAGTTTCATCATTTTCATGTCATTAGCCTCGGTGAAGATCTGCTTCACTCAAAGAGAATCCATACTTTCTCTATAAGGTTCTATCTCCCCTTTCAAGCCTAAGATTTCTGAAACATAGCACTTTCTTGTCATCTCCATATTAACTACTGACACTATTACTTAACTCCCTGTATTTTCCCTATCCCCGTACTAAAACTATGTAGATAATCCCCTTATGTAAATATCCCCTCCCCCTGGTTGAAATATAAGCATAAATACTTCACTGGGAATTACTAAGTGACCTGGACTTTAGTAAGAACCCTCCCTCTCCAAAAATTTCCACTCCCAAGTGTCTGGACCCCTTCCAAACACTAAGGGAACCCTTCCCAAATGCTAATAACCCTCCCTGCGCATTCTTCTATGAAAACTATTAACGTTTGTTTGATATGTTTCCACCGCGCAAACCACATTTGCCTATCTTATAAAGTTAAAAAGCCACCGCGCCGCGAAAAATTAAGCCTTTAATGCACGCGCGCCTTTGCTAAACCCCGCGCATCTCCCTTTCCCGTCCACCGTCGGATCACCTCCCCTAGATCCGATGGTCCTTGATCACATCGTGTGCCTGATTATGGTGGTAGGTTACCACCCGACGTCCGACGGTTTTACCGTCGTACACTGGGACAGGTGGCGGCCTCCCATTGCATCGGGCTGCCCCTGACAGAAACCACCTCCATATCAAAGGCGGTCCGATGCCCAGGGAAAACCGCCCTTCCTTCACATAACAAGAGCGCCACCTAACCCTGCCATGTCGCCTCCACGTCACCTCACCCAGCCTGCGCCTGACCCACCTATCCCTGCCTTGTCACCCCGCCGTACTGCCACATCACCTTGATGATGTCAGCATGCTGACGTCACATTCGTACCAAAGGACCCCATTACTGATGTCAGCATGCTGATGTCATCCGTCGTACTGCTGGCGTCAGCAGCCAAAAAACCGAAAATTCGCGCAAGAGGAAAAATCGTGCTTCGGAAATCTGGAATGAGAAACGGTGGCAGTTTTCGATGCACGATTAGCGCGAAGCGCTAATCACGCACTGCTACAGGAAATAGGCCATATTGGGGAATCTTTAGGGAATCTTTTGATTCCTTGGCCCGTTTTGCACCGAAAAGGCCCGAAATTGCTCGATTTTGCCAAATTAAACCAATTGGAAGACAGGAAGCGACCAGAGACAGAGATTAAAGAGTATCAGATCAAATTTACAGAGAGAAAGCACATCAAAGAGTATCAGTAAGCGGCGGATACCATCAATGTAGTAGCAAAGAGTATCAGGGAAGATCTTAACAACGGCCCAAAGCAGGAGAAAATTAAATACCTTCCAGCAAAGTCAAAAAAGAGGGCGAGGCCACTCAAAACTCTCAAATCACAGTTATTGCACATTTAACTCACACCAGAACAGAGCTGCAACTCCCAAAGCATAGTTATTCCAGCAGTACTACATCGAGCCTCTAAAGGCCACATTGCACTCTTTTTGATCCAGCTACCTATGACACAGTTCAATAGATATTCACCTGCATTTAATTTTGGCACAATTTTAGGTTTAGAAAAGCTCTTTTTGCAGACCTGTTTTAGGTCAATTGTAATAAATAGTTTGAGATATTTTCACTATAAAGACAGCCCTGAATACTGTATTAAGGGTTGGTTGGTTGGTTATTAGTAAAGAAGCTATCTTTAGCTGATTTTACTCCAGGAGAGACTCGCACTGTAACACCTGATAAGTTTCTATAATCAAATACTGCTTATGAGCTTTTGGAGAATGGATTGTTCACTGTGTTTACCGGTTGAAGAGTGATTATGGAATTCTCGTGCTGTTGCATAACTCAATAAGTGCTTCTTACCTCTGTTTTCCATTCATAAGTTACCATCTAAACAACAGAAAAGAATATTAGCTTAGAATTTGTTTAAATACACTCTATGCTCAATTTCTGTTGTTTCTTTATGTTTTCTTCTGTTTAGGCATAAATATGAATTCCGCATGGCTCATGTTTGCCGTGACCTTAGAGAGTTATCCAGGGATTCTTCATTGCCCCTAGATAGAGATCATCCTTCCCTCTGTTAAACTGAGTGAGAGATTCTCAAGTGCCTCTCATTCCTTACATATCATTCATCCTCTTAGCTTGAAGATTGTGTTATGAGCAACTAGCCTTCTTCATATTTCTCTTATGACCAAGAAAACGAATTGATAATCCTAACCCATGAATCCATGCCCAAAGGTTTGAAACTTATCACTTCATGAATTTCCTCTCTGCCTGGAAGCATTTTCCTTCCATCCAAACACAAACAAAAACCCCTAAACCAAAAAGCTAGCCTAAAATCATCAACAAAATTGAATCATTAAGAGAGAGCCCTCTCTGATTGCAGGTGGGCTAGAACCTACAATCCAAAGATTGGTTTGTGGTTACCTCGGCCGTATCACTATAGGAGCCTAGGGACAACGTGAGTGATAATAGGATCCTCTAGTGATTAGAGTTGATTATATTTTTAGGTTTCCCTTCCATACCACTCAATTCAACTTCCTTTCCTTCCAAAAAAAAATTCAAGAAAAGTTCTTGAAAATTAAAAGCTATTGTACCCAAAGATTGTAGCCATTGGACGCCTAGTAAAACATCAACACCACCCATCATTTGACACTCTGGTTCTAGATATAGGAAGCAATTCAATTCCTTGGCTATCTTACAATGAATAAAATTATGGGTACCATCCGAATCAATCAACACTATTACCTTTTTCATCTTGATATGTGCTTCTATCTTGATAGTTTAAGGAGTGGTAATTTCTTCCAATGTGTTACAAGATATGGTCAGATTCATTTCTTGATTCCCGATGTGATCTTTAAATTCTTGAACATTTTTCTTCTTGATATGTCCTTCTATATTGATAGCTTAACGAGTGGTAATTCTGACCAATGCATTACAAGATATGGTCAGATTCATTTCTTCTTTCTCAGTGTGATCTTTCACTTCTTGAACCTTTTTCTTCTTGATATGTCCTTCTATCTTGAGAGTTGTGGAGTGGTAATTATTTCCAATGCTTTACAAGATATGGTCAGATTCATTTCTTCCTTATCTGGGGTGGTTTCTTGGTGTATATCCTCTTATTTTGATGCTTCCTGATCCTTTTTTTCCTCCTCTTCATAATCTATGTAAAATAATTTCTTCTCAGCAAACTTATGACCTTTAGTGTATTTACTACCACAATTGTAACAAAGCCCTTTTTCTCTTTTTTCTTCCAATTGTTGTCATGTAAACCTTGTAGGTTGTGGAAGGCTAGGAGAAAAAAAACTTCCATAATTATAGTCATGAGTGGTGGGATTCCTTGTTTCCATAATTTTGCTTTCAATTTTTCTTTCCCACCTAAATGCCTTCTCCAATGAATCAGGCTCCCAAAGATGAACCTCGTGTTGAATGTTTTCCTTTAAAGTCCCTATGAATTCATCAGCCATTTTCTTCTCTGGAATATCATTTGCCCTTATATTGAATTTTTGGAAGTCCCCAATGTGCTCTACCATTGAACCCTTTTGTTTGAGATTTATCAACTGGCTAAAGAAGGTGTCTCTCTTTGTATCCTCATAATGTGCTATCATTTCCTCTGTGAAAATTGGCCACATGACAAGTGGTTTACAAGAACAAAGCCCTTTATACCATAAAAATTTATTAGGTTCAAAATAATTAGATGAAATAGATACCTTTTGTAATATTGGTACACCATGTAGATCAAAATATTTCTCCATATGTAATATCCAATTTACCAAATCCTTTCCATCAAACTTCCTCATTTCACTTTTTCCTGATTTTGGGAGCTCAATCTTGAAATGACTGTAACTCTGTACTTTCAGATATTTAACTTCTAAAATTTCAGTCTATAATAGCCCTCTGAGTCCTCTTTCTAACCCGACAAGCTGATTAAGATTTGATTCTCCAATGAAGGGTTATGCCAAATCTCCCAGGATGGTCTGAGTATAGCCTGGTTCAATAGAGTAAATTTGTACGATGTGCCATAGGTCACTGTTTCCACCTTAGGTTCTGAAAATGATACCCATAAAACTACAATCCATCCTCTTTCTGTAACTTCTTACCAAAATTCAATATGATGCTCATATCCAAATTCATTACGATTTTCTCAAGGTGACCTATTTGGAATGTAATTCGGGGGTCTGTAAAAACCCTAACTTCTTCAGATTATATCTCGGAAAATGTTGGGAGATAGGATCTAAAATTTGGAGCCAAGGTTCTGACTGATTTGTTCGTAAATGGGCTTTTGTATTAGCTTCTAAAAAATCGTAGCAAAAGTGTTATAGCAAAAATTCCATGATGACGCGTTTTAGAGGAAATTCTAGAGCTTTAAAAAACCATAAATTCCTAGATCATATCTCTGAAAATATAGCGATACAAGATCAAAATTTTGACATGAAGTTCAAAGAGATTTCCTCTCAATTTTTTTTCTTTTATCTTCCGAAACTTCATTGAAAATAATTTATAGCAAAAATGCCACGATGACCTGTTTAGAGTAGAGAAACCCTAAAATCCAAAGCTCTGATACCAAATGTTATGAAACTAGCTCACAAAATGATAGAAAAGATAGATGAACGTCTTAGAAATAAGCCTCTTCAAGGGGGCTACCTCCTTTGCATTACACAAATGAACAATTATTTGAAGATACAAATTACAAGGCCTCCTTTCTATATATAGGAGTCCAAGGGGTCATAATATAATCAGAGCCAACATAACAATAATAATGTAAGGGCACAATAATATCAATAACGGGCTTCTATGGGGCATAATAATAACAATATGTGGACTACATGGGCACAACAATATAATAAGGGGGTTGTACTAATAACAACAAGTGGTTACACTAGTAGTATAGGAACATAACAAACCTTGAGAAAAATAAGATCAGGTAAATGTAGTCATACTTTAGAGTTTTTGAAAATTGCAGCGATAAGCGACCACTTCGTATTAGCTGCGAGCTGGAGTATAGAACTAATGGGGCATATGGAAGCTAGTTTCATGGCGAGTACAGGTAAGATAGAGACAACACAATCGGATATGGCAGGTCCTTGGATACTCCAAATAGGGTAGGTGATAGACTGAAGTACTAGTATAGTTCTCATTCTAACAAGCATGATGATTAGTATCACTATCATCCTTACAGGAGGAGTGACAAGGAATATTTTCTGGATGAGTTTAAGAAAGCAAGGCTACCTACATTTGATGGAGAGATGAAGAAATCACAGGATGCAGAGGCATAGTTGCGTGGTAGCAGGAATTTTTTTAGGTTGCTGATTATTCAGAGAACATGAAAGCCATAATAGTTACATTCAATAACAAAGGTAGATAAGATATTTGGTGGTAAGCTATGAAGAATGTCAAAGGTATTCATGAGGAGGAATTTATTTGGAATGAGTTTGAGATACTATTCAAGAAGAATTACCTATTAGAGAGATACTTTGATGAGAGGGAAAAATAATTCTATGAGCTAATGATGGGATCAATCACAGATGTGGAGTACACTAGCAGGTTCTTAAAGCTACTGAGGTATGTTCCCTACATCAAGGATGACAAGGCCAAGATTCATAGATTCACTAATCGATTATGGATATCATTTGAAGATAGGATTGAGTTTGATGAGCGTATATTATTGGAGGACATTCGAAAGCTAAAGAATTGTTAAGAACAATCAAAGGATATATATAAAACTAAGCTAGAATGGAAAGGCAATGCCAAGAACAATGGAAAATGGTATAGGGAGGGAGCAAGACCTCAGGGTGTAGGTAATAAAGTGAATGAAACACGGTCTAAGAGGTTCGATGCATCTGAAAGATGATAGGGACTTTGATCTAAGGAGAAAAATAAGGATGAAGCATGGAAGCCTCTACAATGTTGGACTTATCAAGGAGAGAATTGTAGGAGATATTCTCCAGAGTATCTAGGTGGTAGAACATAGATCTACAATTCTTAGGAGGCATAGGTAGTGGGAGATGTTGCGTAGAGTATGGATAACAGATAGGAAGACGATCAGGATTCTACTGTTGAGATCTACAGTAAGATTTGTGATCAATTTGTTTCTATTTTGATTGGCCCTGGATCTAATTATAGTTATGTTAATCCAAACCTCATCGATAAATGCGGTTTGAATAAATAAGTGCATGCAGAGTCTTGGTTATTTTAGTTGCCTATAGTTACAAATAAGTGAGTTAATCATTGGATAAGAGCTTGTGCATTTGATTTAAATTGTATCACTACATCATAAACTTTGAATGAATTATTGTTACAATAATACAATATATCATTGGGAATGGATTAGTTATACCTTAATAGAACCAGGGTGGATGGTTATGATAAAGCCATTGACTGCTTGGATGAAAATGTGGAATGAAAAGTCTTGTGGGGTAAGAAGAAAGCAACATCAGTATGAATGGTGACAGATATGCATGCCAAGCATAGTAAACATGAAAAGGCATGTGTTATTTATAGTGCACATTTCTAGTGGCAAAGGAAAGGAAGTTGAGGATGGATATGTTTTGATCAGGTACACATTTCTGCATCAATTTTAGATTTATTTAACACAAATGTTGTAGAGTTTCCACCTCATAGGGAAGTAAAATTTTCTATTGAGTTGGCTTCAAGTGCATATCAGCCATGAAAGGCACTGTACAGGAGGAGTACACCTGAGTTGGTATATTTGAAGCTGCAATTGAAGGAAATGCTTGACAAGGGATAAATTAGGCCAAATGTATCACCATGGGGCATACCAGTATTTTTTGTGAAGAAGGATGGTACTCTTAAGGTATGCATTGATTATAGTTAGTTGAACAAAGTGACCAGTGAGAATAGGTATCTGTTACTGAGGATTCATGACTTGTTTTATGAGTTGGAGGGAGAAATAGTGTTCTCGAAGATTGATATGAGATCTAGATATCTTTTGGTACACATTAAAGAAGAGCTCATCTATAACACAGTTTTCTGTACTAGTTATGCACATCGTGAGTTTGTTGTAGTTCCATTTGGTTTAACTAATTGTCCAACTACCTTTATGTGCTTGATCAATAGTGTGTTTCATCCATAATTGGACAAGTTTTTTGTTGTGTTCATTGATGATATATTGGTATATTCTAAAAATGAAGAAGAGCATGTTGAGCATTTAGTAACACTTTTGATATCGTTGAGAGAGAATGAGTTGTATGTTAAGCTCAACAAATGAAATTTCTTCCATTGAGGTACACTACTTGGAACATGTGGTTTCCAAGGACATCATAGTACTGGACCCATAAAAGGTAAGAGCTATCATGGAGTGGGAAACTCTCAAGAATGTGGATGAGCGAAGATCTTTCATGGGGTTAGTAAGTTATTACAGGAGTGTTAACGTTCCATAATTTCAAGGCTGGAGAAAAAAAACCATAGAGGAAACATAAAAACCACTTTCAAGTTAGGATATAGCCCTCCTAAACTCAGAGAGGGATGTCTCTGTGAGATTTAGCTTTGTTTACTGTGATTTTCATGCTAGTTATTGGGTCGAGAGTTTGAATTTGAATATGGTTTGGTTGGAAGATAAATAGGAATCAATTGGGAAATGGAGTTAGATAATGTTGGATATAGCACCAATAGTTCAAATGATTAATCACAGGGAAAGTTAGCTACGCTTACTGGATCTTTAAATTGAATTATGGAATGGGGAAAAGGTGTGTTTCAGCAAGGATTGAAAAGCATTTAATAATCTTTCAATCAGACTTCAAAACAAAACATATAGATTGTAAAAGTAGTCCAAATAAGATGTTCGAACAATATCTTATTTTTCACATCTCCTGTTTTACAATTAGATTTCAAATGATAAACATACGAAGAATAATAGTGGAAACACAATTACTTTAAGGAAAACATCACCGGTATATCGCAACATAAGTATCCTGTGAAGAGTCTTTGTATTATTGATGAATCCATTTAATCTCAATGATCAATTTTACATTGGACAATATATTTCTTCATACAAACCCCAACCCTTTATTACTTCAAATGATGAAGCATTTGTACAATTTCTAAACTAAAAAATCTTGATAAAAATCTCAAGATCTTTTTACAAATATCCTAAACTATTTTACACCAATAGAAATGAAATGTACGACATTCAAAACTAATGTACCTATTTGGCACTATTATTATGGATTTATGTTGACAAACAAGATACATTTGAATTTGATTGCGACTCTCAGTTGATGAGGTTGCTAACTGTCTTTGAGCATTTTCCTCCCGAAATTCTCCAAAATAGGGCCCAGTCATATATTTTTATATCTCAATCTAAGACATTTCTCTAAAACATGAGAGAGGTTATTGTAGACAAATATGTTATTGACATTAAACTCTCACCAATTCCAAAAATTGAACTCCATCTATTCCTAGTATTATCTCCAAAATGATGTTTAAAACAAGACTTTGCATAGTCTGACAAATAAGTTGTAAATATATGTTTGTATAATTCTGAAATAGATGTGCAAAGTATGAAGTTGGTTATTGTACTTTGTAATCTTAGGAAGAAAAACCTCCTTCAGTTTTGAAAGAGTCATGTCTGATTGACCACAATCTATTCTAGAAATGTATGACCAAATAGGAAACTTTGAGAAAAAATACCTGCAAAGGTTTATTAGAATATCCCAAACCATAATAGTTGTTACAAAAAATAGAGAGATTTTTGTATTTGATTATCTGGGCAACAAAAGTGTTCTTCAGTTTCCCAATATTCATCCCTAATTATCCACAATATTTTTTGCAAAAGGGTGGCTAAACTAGAAAATTTCTGGAAAATATTCCTTTAAAGAATTTTTAGCATCTCCAAAATAATAGTGGTTACAAAATGGAGAGACGGTTTTGTGCATAACAATGTTACGAGAAAAAAAATCTTTCAATTTTTGAAAATATTTTCTCATTTGCTTGTAAACCACATTTGAAATTACTGTGCTGCATATCGAAAAACGTATTTTTCACTAACCACAAAACGAACATATGATGTGGAGGTCAAAAGTATCATGGAGGTACATGGTTGGCGGAAATATGATTAGGTGGCCGAATAGGAGTGGGAGATGAGGAGAGACATGGTGAGTGGATGTTGGCATGAGAGTAATGGGCGGAGGATATGTTGCAGGATAGCAGTGGTGGAGGTGATGAAGTGGGGACATGGAAAGTAGATAGCACAGTGTTATCTCTTGGTGGAGAAATGACTTTTGGGAGGGGGGAGGCGGTTAATGGTTTCGACTAAGGGGGGTTCGAAATGATGGAATGGTGAAATGTTGTTGTGGGGGAGGGTTTGAATACCACCCATTTCGGACCCCCCCCCTTCAACGTCAAAGTTCGGATGGTGAGGGCAGGCTGAAACATAATGTAGGTTGTCGATCTATGGAGAGAGAGGACCAAGGAGCGAGAAAGAACCAACCATTTAACCCAATGTGACAAAATCCCTTTCTGTTGTTTTCAAGCTTACAAAAAATATCAAACTATAGTAGTAAGGCTTCTATTACAGTTTTATTTAATCACAATTAAATGATGTGATTAAGTTAATCTAAACATACTTAATTATCCTCTAATGTTTCATTTCATATTGCAAGCATATTTTTTTATTTTTATTAAGGCTTTGAACATTTTTTTAAATAATTTACAACATGGCATATTATTTACAATATCATGGAATATTATTTACAATATCTGAAATATAATAATGATCAATTGGAATCAAAAAATCCTATAAAAATTATACGACCCTAACAAGGAGCTTCATCAAGAATTTTTCACAAATTGCATATCCTATCATGTCATTGCAGAGGAAAGGTAAGAATTTTGAATGGATAGAGGAGTGTGCATCCAGTTTTGGGTAGTTCAAGCAGTTGTTGACACATGCACTAGTGTTAAAGATTGTAGATCTAGATAAAGAGTTTGTAGTATGTATAGATTATTTCAAGGGAGGACTTCATACAATACTTATGCAGGATAGACAAGTGTTATACTATGAGTCATAGAAATTGAATGAGCATGAGTATAGCTACCTGACACATGATCTTGATGTGCAAGCAATCATACATGCGTTAAAGTTGTGGAGGCACTATCTTCTTAGCAGGAGGTTTTTATTGATGAGTGATCACATTTGTTTGTGGTATTTATTTCACCAACTGAATCTGATTGGGAGGCAGGCTTGGTGGTTGCCCATGATCAATGAGTTCGCCTTTGAGATCAGGGTTATCAAAGGTAAAGAGAATGAGGTGGTATGTTCTATTAGTAGGAGGATTCATGTAAATCACGTTACATTCATGAGCTTTTATGGGATAGATTTACATGACAAGATGTTGCAAGTAGGCCAACAGGATGACGGGTATGTGGATACTGTGCACAGGTTGTAGTATATTAAAGGTGTAGGTACAAGTAGTGGTACAGGGAGAGGTACAAGTAGTGGTATGGGTAGAGGTACATGTAGTGGTACAGGTATAGGTACAAATGTAGGGGCACATGATGTGCCCTATTGTCTCATGGTAGGTGGATTTGTTAGATTTAGGGATATGATATATGTGCAAGATGGTAATGAGATCAGGAAGTTGATATTGAAGGAGTTTCATGTGAAACCATATTGAGGTCACTTAGGTTATCAGAAGACGATGACAACAGTGAAGAAATTCTATTATTGGCCAAATTTGAAGAGATATGTACCATAGTTTATGTCTGGGTGCTTGGATTATCAATAGGTTAAGGCAGAGTCTAAGCATCTAGGTGGAATGCTATAGCTGATTCTAATTCTAGAGTGGAAATGGGAGTTCATTTCGATGGAATTTATAACAGTTTTGTCGAGGACAATGAGACAACGTAAGGAAGGCTCTCATCCTAGGTTCATAGATGGACATAAGGAATTCTCTCATCCTAGGTTCATAAATGCTTATAGTTGTACATGCGTAGTATGTGTACTATTTTCCTGTTGAAGAAATTTGCCTTGCTATCAGTCCCGAGATGGAACGTAGTCAACTTGGCAAGCTTAGTGTCCGATGAAATGTAGAGGCTTGACCAAAATTTGCTCAAGGACCCCTATCCTGATCTAATACAATGGTATGCAAGATTTCATAATGTACCCATATGCATTTAAAGAAGATCTTGAGAGTGTCCTCTATTTGATACTCCTCTTGCAAGTTGAGAATATGGTCATTTTAGAAAACCTACCAATAACCACAAATACATAGTTATTACCATGATTAGTAGAAGGGAGGCCTGATAGATACTCCATCAAGATGGATTCTCGGGGCTAGATAGGAGTAGGTAGAGGAGTGGGCATGCCTTGCTTCTAGATGGTTGTGTTCGTCATAACACAAGTAGTGTAGGATACGATATGTTTTCCAACATCTTATCAAAGTTTTGGATAATAAAATTAATTCTATAGTATGGCCACAATTTTCTCCACGCAAAAGTTCCTTGTGACTAGATTGTAGCATGCCTCCCAAATCAATTTGGCATGCTTACTTGAAGGAACAAAAAGGTATCTGAGGTGGTATAATAATGTGTCATGGAGGTGGAAATATGGAACTTTCATTCCATCAACTAGCATTTGATAAGTGGTCATGAACATTGGATCATTCTTGTACAATTGTGACCATACAAAGATTTCACTACCAGAAGAGTTGAGAATAGAAGTTAGTGCTAAAAGTGGGGGACGACTAAGGAAATATGCAACATGATTGGTAGTACCCTTGTATTTATGTTCAAGTGGAATTGTTGTATATATGTAGGCAAATTATGATGGTGATAATTTTGCAATTTCCTTTGTATCTGTAAAATCCAAAGAGGTTGGTGATCTGCGTGGATGATCATTTCCTTCCCTATAATGTAATATTTCCATTGATGGCATGTTGTAATTATAGAATACATCTATTTACCATAGGTGGTGTTCTTTCAAATTTTATTAGAAAGTGTCTCACAATGATAGTCCACTCGATGCCCTCACTCACTAAGAATTACACTAATAGAATAGTTGGAGGCATCTCTCTCAATTTCAAATGGTTGTTGTAACTCTGGAAATGTGAGTATAGGTGAAAATAAAAGGTGGTCCTTCATCTCAATGAATGCCTTCTATTGGGACTAATACTAGGAATCATTTTCTTTCACTCCTCCCTTTGTAAACTAACACAAAGGCCAAGTGATATGTGAGAATCTCAAAATGAACCTCTCATAAAAATTTTCAAGGCCAAAATAGCTAAGAAGCTCTATGAGAATGATCGGGGCTAGAAAATATTCAATAATTTGGATCTTAGCCAGATGCATATGCACACCTTTCTCATCTATGATTTAAACAAAATATTGGACCTAAATCACACCAAAGGTGAATTTCTCCAAGTCAACACATAGTTTCTTTTGTTGTAGTGTGTGAAGGAAAGGTTGAATGTGTTGCAAGTGCTCTCCATAAATCTTGTTGAAGATAAGATTGTCATCTAGACATACAAAAATGAATTAGTTAGTGAATCGGTGTAATATGTTATCCATCAACCTCATAAAAGTAGTAGGGTAATTTGTCAACCCAAAATGCATGACTAACCCTTCAAAAAGGCCCTCCTTCAATTTTAAGGTTGTCTTCCATACGTCTGTGGTCTCTATTGGAAACTAGTGATAGCCAGACTACAGATTGATTTTTTTGAAATTCTTGTGCCCATTGAGATAGTTAATTAGGTCATCAATTCATAGGACAATTATTTTGTTCAGTACCCGATGATCAATGCATAGCCTCAAAGTCCCACCCTTCTTCTGCACAAGTAGAATCATGCTCCCATAAGGTGAGGAATTTGGTCATATGTGCCCTTTTTGTAGTAGCTCCTCAATATGTGCTCCATCTATTCATTTTCCAAAAATGATCTATGGTATATCAGCCCATTTGGTAGAGGTGATCTGGGGGCTAGATCAATCGAATGATTGACCTAACAATGTAAGGGAACCCTTGTTGATGAGGAGAATATGTCGATGTATTCTTCCACTACCTTATCCATCTTCTTCTGTTGTGTAGAGAAGCCTTTTTTGGGGGCCATGGATATGGCCACAATCTTCCCTTACCTTGAGAGTGAAAAAAATGAAACAAATTTCCCTTATTATGAAATGATCTCACTACATTGTTTAGAAGAGATAAAAGATATGGTGGGAGGTGGGGCAGCCTCTCATACCTTGTATAACTTATTTTCTAAATTAATAATTATAATGTGAGGCCTAGACTGATACACAACATGATGCTTCCATAAGCATGGTTGACCTAATAATATATCACAAAATTGAAGAGGAGAAACATAACATAGTACCTCATACATGAAGCGCTTGATGTTGTAGGGAAGGTAACATTGTTAGCTGACGTGAAGATCTCATCCTTGGTGAAGCCACCCACTGGTGTATGATTGTCAGTGTGGTGTGGTTGGTAGGACTAACCGTTTCATCACCTCCATATAAATTAGGTTCTTTTGTCTCCCTCTATCAATAATGAACTACAACAATGAACCCTTCACCCACATATGTGAGTGGAAGAGCCACTCCCCCTCCTTTATAGCTATTATCCTATTCTTTTAGGTCCTTTTCAATATTTTATTATAATGGCTATCATTAACTAGTCAGCTTTGGTAACTACTAACTTGTGATTATTCTACCACTAGTCATATCGTCCTCTTCATAGTTCTACAAACTTGAATATGAAGTCCTTGTATGAAATCTAGTGTTCAAAATTTGATGTTTCCTTAGTCAAACCAAGGCTTGGTAGCCCATCCAATTAGCATTACGCTCAAAAGACTAACATAACACTCGCAAAATTTTGTTTCAAATATTATAATATTAGGTATTGTATTATATTAATTTTACACATTTGATATTATCTTATTCTTTGTGATAAAACTCATATACAACCTACATAAGGTCCCTCTGTGCAATCGACCACAACTCTTCTAATAGTTATTCCCGTGGAAAATACGTATTACTAATGTATGATATCCTTATTTGAATCTTGTAGACGAGCCTATTTTGCAACAAATCGTGCTAACAAATGATAACAAAAGGTGCATGCCCACAAACTCAATATTATATACATAGGAATGTTATTCCTACGATTCAAAATTCCTATAGCGTAAAATGTTAGGATTTGCAAATTGTATAAGACAAGATATAGAATCATCTTCCTAAATTGTTGCATCACAATAACTAGAGAAAATTGTTGTCAATCATCAAGAAATCATTAAACATCCATACATACATAACATTTATACATACAAATACATCACACACATGTGTATATATAGCACATAAATTCTTGCACCGTGTTTAATATTTCATGGAAAGTTAATAAAGGGAAGGTTAAAGAGATTCTCTCATTGGATTTATTGCATATCGGAAAATCCATAGCGTGGTTGTCTCATTCTCTGGTTTTTCCTCATCATTAATATTCTTTCACCATCCATGTGTATCTTGTCTTACATCTTTCATCATAGTTGTATCCACATTTTTTTCATGTCCTTTTGGTTATCATTTTAACTAATTATTTACTATTTAAAACCCTATGATTATTACCTAGCCATGCATAGCCACATTCAATATCATAATCCTAAAATAGTTCCTTCTTTGAGGCACTTTATATCAATGAATATCAATTTTTCATTATCCATAGTACTCAATTCCACCCATGCTTCACTCATTCTATTCATTTTACAAGTCTTCATGATCTTCTTATACTCCTGTAGCTGGAAGGGGAAAATTATTTTCCAAATCACTCCCCATATCCAAATACCGAGTCCACTATAATATTGTTCCCACCAATACCTTTCTAATGGTTTCTCATTTTCTCGATCCCAATACTTTTCGTAGGAGTTATTCCCTCCAAAAGTGCAACTTATTACCCATGATTTTCATGTCTTTGTATTCCTATACCTTCCTCTATAAATTTTGTGGTATTCGAGACTTCAACTCAAAATCATAGGTTCATCATGTTAGTCTCTTCATTAATAGTTTCCTATTCTATTTTTGGTTTCCTCATTCTGTTACAGAGGTTTAAATTTATGCCTTCCACGGGTTCAACTAGTTAAACCTATATAGTATCGCTTTTCGAAATCCTAAGACATTTCTTGGGAATCTTCACAGAAATTTCCCCTCATATCAAATTTTTGGGTTAGGAGTTGTGTTTTCTTCAAAATTATGTTTCATTTGTATCATTTTATAAGGGACCTAAAATCATTAACACCTTCATTACGTAGAGTAACACCTTGGTATCCCTCTCTTCGTAGGTGGAAACTCCGATGACAATGAGGACCCCATTTAATTTACAACTACGTACTTTGATGAATTTTCATAACCTTATGCTATTCTCATGATTATTTTATTTTCTAGTGTCATGCTCTATCCGCATGGCTAATCTAAGCCATTTTTCGATATATGTATAATCCTTATGATTTTTTTGAACATTATGCTATCTTATGTCTCTGTAAGAAGAGTGGAATTTTGGCTATGGTTAAATCTCCACAGTGAAAGACTTACCTAAAATATTTTACATATACATATACATTCCTTTGTAGAAGGAATTACAATATATACCATATTTCAAAAAAATACATATATTTGTAATTTAATTATTAAACATATCTTTAAATTTTAATTAGTAAACATATAATTAGAAATAAAAATATTCTCTATATAAACATGAAAAGCTCGCATAAACACACATATATACATTCATTCCTTTTTTACCATATGAATAAAATTAATGATAATTTATTTTGATAATTATAATATCAAAGAAATCATTAATTATATATATAATTATAATTATAAATAAAAATATTATTATTAAGAATCAATATATATCCATTTAATTGTGTTTCTCGAAAGTTTGAGTTTCTTCGTCTCATGCTCGGGGTAAGGTCTCTTTGTCTTTTAGTTCCTCATCGTTTCTATCCTGTTTCAAGAGTTTGTCTTTATTGGTTGGTGGATATTCTGCTATAGTCTTAATCATTAACATTCCTCTTGGTTTGTTTTAGAGTGAATGTGATATGTTGTTCTTCGGGAAATTTTGAAGCTGGTATAAGTCTCTACGATGGGTTGAAGTCATAAAAGTTACTCCTCTCATTTGGGTTGGTCTTTTTTGCTCTTGTAATTCCCCTGGGTTGTGAGGACACTCTTTTCCATCTAGCTCGCTGGTGTGTTTCTCCTTGTGTTAGTGTCATTATATGCACACTTTCGCCAGGGATCAAACCTCCTCTTTGCATTTTCATTTTAGCTGTCTCATACTGAAATTTTGGATCATTCGATCAGGTCATGTCAAAATGGTCCACTGATGGTTGTCTTCTTCTCTGAAAATCAAATATTCCCTCATGAGGTACATTTTTTGACCCATCTTCATATTGTATTTAGTTGAGGTTTCAAATAGGTTACTTTAGGAGTCAAGGAAGTTATCTTTCCATTAGGTTTAGGGTTCATTTCCAAGGTCTTTCCATTAGGTCTATTTTAGGGTTCATTTCCAAAGTCTTTCCATTAGGTTAGTCTTACGGTTCATTTCCATTGTCAAAAGCATGGTTTCAAGTTTAAATAAAGGAAAGCAAAAGTATGAGGATGACGAATAAACAAAGAGTGATTACCAGCAAGTCATCGTGATTGTACAAAGATCTTTTGTCACTAATGTAATTTTCATCTCAAAAACATGATTTTCAGATGAAAACAGAGTATTTTTACTTGATTTATATTCTTTTGATGTAATTCAATCCATTTTGTGTAATAAGTGTTCCCAGCTACCCCAAACATTTCTCCTTGCTATAAGAAAATGAAATCACTGAAGAAATAAGTTCAATCCAAGCATCATTCAGCTGAAAAGTGACAAAGAACGAAATGCATTAAATAAAGATTTCAAGAGAAATAAAAAGTTCCAAAACATTGGAAGGTGGGTTTTTCTAATTGTTATAGACATTTTTGGGCACTGCAACCCAATCATAAATGTCCATAAAATAAGGGCTCCTAAGTCCCTAAAAGTGTTGCTTCACTGCCTAAAGGAACAAGGTCAGCTCATTACATCATCTCCTAGAAGTTCTCCACTAAAAACTGCTCAAAAATGGTCAAAACTGGACCATACGAAATACCCAGTGCAGAGGGTGTGATGCATATCACCTTCCTAGTGTATATGGTGTGATGCATATTTAATGGCCCCTCTGTAGGGTGCGATGGGCAAGAATGGACAAATGGCAGGGACAATTTGCAAGGTGGAAGATCATGGAATCTTCCATAAGCTTCCCCTCTGACACTTGCCTCTCTGCTTTCGACTAGGGACAAGCAAGAGATCATCAGTCTCCAAGTGGAATCAAGAACTATCAGAGAGAGGACACTAATAAAAACCCCAGAAGATGACTCACCTCCCTACAATCATCTATATATGGATCCCTCATCATAGAGATCTGAGCCTGGAATCTTGTATCTTGTAGAGAAGTGCTGTTGGTTTTTCTGGTGTAACTTCATAGTGTTAGGTGATCTAATCTTTACTTGAGGTGAAGAAGGGCTTTCTTGCTGGAGGATGATGCTGGGTCCGAACTATTGGTTGTAATCCTCTTGCTTTTCTTGATATTAATAAAGCTATTCAAGTCTTCCTCCATATTCTTGTATGTTTGATTATATATGCATTGGGATGGTTAACACATATCTAGTCCTTTGTTATTTATGAATATAGATCTCTGTTCTTCGATAGTAGTATGCTGCTTTGATTCTACAGGTTCTCTTTGAAGTTGGGAAGATGAAGAAGAAGCAGCAAAGATCTATCAGGAAGGAGAGGAATCAAGTAAGGAACCAAGCGCAAGGCTAAGGTTGGTGTCCTTTGTTCCACTCTTATCTATTTTCATAAAGGAAGGTGAAAGTAGACTTTACTTGTTTGTTTCTAAGATAGCTACCAGTCTTAGTGGGAATAGCAGCTCCGAGTGGACACTATTCCCAGTAACAAAATGGCGACTCCACTGGGGAGCGAATAGATTATTTGTTAGTCTATCTTCGTTTGTTTTATAAACTTACAGACGGAGCCTGAAGTCAAGCCAGCTAGCCTTCGAACTGCATTTGTTATACAAATGCAAAGTAGATCAGTGATGCTTTAGTCTATCTCTAGGTTTTGTTTATGAATTAAACAATAGATCTACAAACGTTCTAATTGCCCTAAGCGGTGGCTCTAGTAACCTCCTTAGATCAACCCCTGTGATTTACATTTACTGAACATCACTTAATCGACATAAATCTCTGAATTGAATTGCAAATTGTGAGTAAAAGCTGGTTAAAAGTCTCGCACTGGTACCATCACACCCACCCTTCAAGGCAGTCTATATGCATCGCACTTCCCGTGTGCAATAGGTGCGCTGCATACTGATTTCCCTCTGCGACAGGTGCGATGGTCAGGGAAGGCTAACTTTACCTTGAAACTTTGGTTTTTCTTCACTATTTTCAGTTCTATTCAGGAGTTTTGTTGTCTGTGGTCAGTATATCTCTGTGAAAACCCCCTTCTCTTACATCATTCCGCCTCTATTGTGCAAAGAACTGTAATTGTTTTTATGTATTGTGCGCTATTTTCAGTTCTCTTTTGCAAAGAAATAGCATAGTTGAACTGTCGTTTCTTAATTTGAAAGTGTCGTAAGTGTAGTTTTCAGTTATAGAAGAGAATCCCATTGTTCTTGATAGTTGATTATATAGTTACTCTTGTATATGATTTGAATTAGTAGTTTTTAAAGTTTCTAAAAAAAAATTTCATTTCGAAATCGCAAAGTATCGTCCTTGTCTTCACTTCATTTTGAAAAGAAATTCGTTAAGTATTATCGCTTTGAAAATAATTCAGATTTTCACTTAGCTTTCTTATCATCATTTATACATTAAGAAGGCTGAAAAAAATACATGCATGTGCATTTGCATTTAGACTGCTTAGTTTGATTTAGGACAAAGCATTCAGTGTGTGCTCTCTACTCTTCGTTGAAAGACTCTCAACTTTCTTTCCTTAGTAGCTAGGATTTTCATTGCCAAAAGAAGATTAAACAGTTGTTTATCATCTTAGACTGCATTTTAGGAATTGTATACACATCACACGATGAACCTGAAAGGCAAATTTTTAAACAAGATCAACTATAAAATAAATTTAATGAATCTAAAAATACTTTGGAACCTAACACACAACATCTAGAGGTCTAGGCTAGAGACGTATTCTAACGTCGTAAAACCTGGTAACTGTTGTTTTCATTGTTGGTTGGGTGATTCCTCCACTCTGGGATGACAAGTACCAGTAGGGACTTGTGCTCCCACGTACCATCGAGTATATATTGGGAGACCAGAATAGCCTGCATCCTTTATCCTTAGGAAGCCTTGTCTTCCGCCCTATCGATCGAAATGCATTGAACACAACATTCAGGAAGATTGATTGTCGTACCATAAAAAGTATTCTGTAGTTTTGTGATTGGTTTGGCAATCCCCTCTGCCTAGATTTCTATAGAAGTCTATTTTTCTCATTTTCAGACTTCTTAAAAGAAAAGGTCCATTTAAGCACTTTTCACTTCAGGCTCATTAAAAATTGAAGGCGACTAGAGTCATGTTTTGTTTTTTCTAGACTCTTTAAAATTGAAAAAACAAGTTGTGTCAAAGTGTCTAAAATTTATTTTAATCGGAATAACATCACAAGTTCCCCTTGTTGGTCTTTAGGGTGAGAAAAATGGAGTCTACCAACCAAGGATTGCCCCTTGGAGGAAATCCCAGTCCTTTCTCCTCTTGGGGAGATGTTGGTGCACCCCATATGGCCACATTGTCACCTCTAGGGTCGACAATTGGTTTGCCCATATGGCTCTTCTCTACCTTTGTCATTCAGAATACCGTAATTCTTGAATAGTCAAGTCTGCAACTAGATGATACTAGAGTTACCCCCCAGCCTTCTACTTCTTCTGTTTCTCCCTCTCCTCCTTCCTCTTCGCTTGATGAAGCTGGTAAAGCTAAAGATGAAGTAACTGAGAAGAAGAAGAAGCTGAAAGAGAAAAAAGAAAAGAAGAAGAAAGAACCAAAAGTGAAAGGGGGAAACCAGGTGTTGTCTAGTGAAAATCCTCACACCACACTGTCTAAACCTAAATATCCATGTGTCATTTGTAATGGAGACCACTATTACCGAGATTCTCCCTGCATCCCTCGGATCTTAAGGGACTAGTCTCCTCGTTTGCACAATCCGGTGTCGTCAACCTTTGATGATCATGTTGAAAGCACCCCATTAACCAGCGCAAGTGAAGTATCTGGACAGAAAAGGAATCACAAATTTTCTTGTAAATTGTGTGAAGGCGATCACGCCATCCACTGTTGTCCCTTCCTTGACGAAGCTAAAAGAGTTTTGGATGACCGTCCTACTTCACCGCTACAGCTCCCTCCTCGATATAAGGAACTCTTGCCAAGTCCACCACTAGTTGAAAATCTGGTTGGCACGCCATTGTGGTCAGCCGAAACGTTTATCATTGAAAATGAACCCTCTGAATCCATACCAGACGAAAGTCAAAAGGTCGAGGCGACAATTGACCTGGTCTTAACATTAGAATGTTCAACTTCGAATGATACCATCACTAAAGAGAAAGAGAACGACATCGTTCAAATTCTTTTCATAAACACAGACTTCAACGAACTTGGGGGCAGTATACCCATTCCTTTATCGCAGGAAGAAATTTCATTAGATTCATATCCAGCCATCTATTTGGTCCCACCTCCAAGCAACCTAGTCGTTTCCTTCGACTGGAATCTACTAGGCAGACCCCGTTTACCAGCTAGTGTACCATTCTGAATCATTGTACAAGCTTACAGAATGTTCATGGCTGGTACCATCATAGATGAAGGGGCTTCTGTGAGTATCCTTTCCTCAACTTCTTGGAAAGCGCTTGGTTCGCCATCGCTTTTTCCTGAAATGAGAAATCTGATAGGTTTTGACAAAGCAACCAGTCGACCATTAGGGATCCTTCCCAATATGCCCACTATTTTGAGAAAGAAAACCGTTCACATCAACGTGATGGTAGTCTAAGGACCCATGGATTATAATCTACTCCTTGGGCGTGACTATATTTATTATATGGGAGTCGTTGTCTCCTCACTCTTTAGAGTAATGTTTTTTCCGCACGAAGGGAGAGTGGTCAAGCTCGTAGACCAATTGTCATTCCCCAGTTCACACATAGAAAATAGTCAAATTCCATCCCTAAATGGTCTTTTCATGCAAGGAATGTCTCATCGATCTCCAGTCTGTCGACTTGATGAGCGTGAGTGATTCAGGAGGATATGACTAAAACCTAGGGGGCATGTACCCTCGTCTGTTTCGGAAGGAAAACCTTGGGTATAAAGTAGGTTTCTGCAGAGGATATATGACTAGTCTAACACACCGGTCCTCACAAGAAAATGGGATTAGGCTGGAATAAGATTCCCTTGTCAAAGTTATGTGAGTGGAGGCGACTGCGCCACTCACCTTTGTCTATTTTGGTACACATCGCCAAGGAAGCATTTTGTCTATGACGCAGATGGAAAGTTTTCATGGTAACCTAGGAATTTTTCACTATATCTGGGGGCATGCAAACCTTTCCATATGGAAGTGAAGAGCAACCATTTATTTTTAAAATTTGTAGGTCCTCTAACCCTTTAAACTCGTAAGGTTGGTCGTTTCCTAGCTTGCATAAAGAAAGGATCCAGGGCAAAGCTTAAAAAAGGTGCAAGCCCCATAAAAAATGGCATCTTAGATGAGACATCCTTATTATATGACTGGCGAGCAGTGTTACCCCAGGGTTCAAGCTTGTTAAAAAATAAACCCGCCACGAGCAGTTTTAATGCAGAATTCAAGCTCGTTAAAAAATAAACATAAGCAATGAGCAAATGTTTCCCCCAGAGTTTAAGCTCATTAAAAAATGAACCAATTTTCCTGTAAATAACCATTGTGAATGTCTGATCATCAGCTTTTGAGCCTTGGTCGTGTTCTCATCATCAACTCCACTTTGTTTTTAGCTAATCATTCACCTCCATTTGATTTTTTACCCTTTCGAGAAACATCTATGAAGAGTGATTCTATTAGCCATCCTTGTGACACTGTCGTGATTGGAAAATTCCAAACCTTACTTGGAATAAGCTGCTACCCGAAATCATCACTCGTTCCTCAAAAAATGAGTCTCCTTTAAGCTCTTTTCAACTGAATTGTAAAATATGAAAATATTTCCGAGCGATTAGCCTCTCCGACTCGTTAAATCCATCGGAAGTGTTATCCCTCCTCTAGATTTAAACTTTTTGGACTTGAAGGATTATTACACAAAACGATTGAGCGCTTGTCTTGTTCGGCTCATTAAAACTATCAAAAATTCATCCCTTTCATATTATTTTACGCTTTTTCAGACTTAAGGGACTATATGACGAAAACGAATCTTTGGATTTTCCTTTCTGTCCCTTTCAGACTCTCTAAAATTGAAAAGGACCGAGTTATCTTTTTCATTAAACTCGTTAGAACCGAATAGCGACAAACTCATCCAAATGGATGAGAACGAGTTTCAATGTCGCTAGGCTCATTAAAATATAGCGACATGTTTACCCGAAGGGTGGATTATAGAACAAGCATATGTTATCCTGCTCAAGCTCGACAAAAATAAAGAGGTACTAGTCAGCAATGACTACGGAAAATTGGGAAGAAAACTTGAAGAAACTTTATTGGTAGCAAGTCGCTCTTGAACATGAAACTTTCTCTCCGCATCTGAGTCGGGTTGGGTTGTTTCGTTCACTAGTCATATTACCATTGGTCTGACACACCATCCATCTTTTGCGTTAATGCTACCAATCCATCGTCAGTGTCGCTGATATGTTCAAGAGAAGTCATTTAGAGAATTCACCTGTGTCTCGCCCGCTGCAATACATTCACTCTCCATTCTTCTCATGACTGCCACCCTGAACCCTGTATCATCAATTCATTTTCACCTCCAAAATAATTTGCTTCGTTCCATGTCCTACATGTGGGATTCATTAAGGCCCTCCTACGATGGGTCACTTCTTGTCGACATGAGCTCATTATCCAAGAAGTCGACCAAGGAACACCCCTTTCAGTACTTTGAACCTTACATGCCTCAATGGCAAGTTCTCACTTTCGGTGATAGGTTTACATTAATGGCCTTCGACCGAGAGATTTTGCGTGGTGTTCGATGCCAAGTCCTTTTTCACACCACGTGAATTGTATTGTAGTACCTTGAGGGTCATTGTCATTATTGGTGATTCCTCTCGCGCCTGTTAACAACTTACATCATTGGCTGGTAATCAGGTGATGCCTTTCCATGTTCGACTCTAGAACATTTTTCACATGGATTGACTTGTACTCTGAGTGAATATTGAACAAGTTTTGAACACCCCAGATCTAGTTTCATCCATCTGGGCTGCGATATATTCAGGAATATAAAGACATCAAATGTACATAATTGCCGAACAGATGATCATCCAAATCAAAGGATGATGAGTCTGAATCATCAGTCTGCCACACAGACGATTGTCTGTCCTATGTACATGAAAATGAATTTATAAAGCTGAGAATGGGAATGCCTGCCTTAGATAAATCATGAAAATAATATGAAGATAATGTATTGTATTGTATCTTATTACAGGCCGCCTCCCAGCTTGAAAAAACTTCAGATCCTCATGGTAAAGCATTTCAACCGAAATCAAAATATTAACAAACTCATGCTTTAGGGGGCAATTTTTATAGACATTTTTGGGCACTGCAACCCCAATCATAAACGTCCATAAAATAAGGGCTCCTAAGTCCCTAAAATTGTTGCTTCACTGCCTAAAGGAACAAGGTCAGCTGATTACATCATCTCCCAGAAGTTCTCCACTAAAAACTGCTTAGAAATGGTCAAAACTGGACCATACTGAATACCTAGTGAAGAGGGTGCAATGCATATCACCTTCCCAGTATATAGGGTGTGATGCATACTGAATGGCCCCTCTGTAGGGTGCGATGGGTGAGAATGGAAAAATGGCAGGGATAATTTGCGAGGTGGAAGATCATGGAATCTTCCAGAAGCTTCCCCTCTGACACTTGCCTCTCTGTTGTCAACCAGGGATGAGTAAGAGATCATTAGTCTCCAAGTGGAATTAGGAACTATCAGAGAGAGGACACTAATCAAAACCCCAGAAGATGACTCACCTCCCTACAATCATCTATATATGGATCCCTCATCATAGAGATCCAGAGGCTGGAATCTTGTATGTTGTAGAGAAGTGTTGTTGGCTTTTTTGGTGTAACTTCATAGTGTTAGGTGATCTAAGATTTACTTGAGGTGAAGAAGGGCTTTCTTGCTGGAGGATGATGCTGGGTCAGAACTATTGGTTGTAATCCTCGTGCTTCTCCTGATATTAATAAAGCTATTCAAGTTTTCCTCCATATTCTTGTATGTTTGATTATATATGCATTTGTATGGTTAACACATATCTGGTCCTGTGTTATTTATGAATATAGATCCTTATTCTTCGATAGTAGTATGCTACTTTGATTCTACAGGTGCTCTTTGAAGTTGGGCAGACGAGCAAGAAGCAACAAAGATCTATCCAGAAGGAGAGGAATCAAGTAAGGAACCAAGCGTAAGGCTAAGGTTGGTGTCCTTTGTTCCACTCTTATCTATTTTCATAAATGAAAGTGAAAGTAGACTTTACTTGTTTGTTTCTAAGATAGCTACCAGTCTTAGTGGGAATAGCAGCTCCAAGTGGACAGTATTCCCAGTAACACTAATGAAAAATCAAAATCAACATTTGTATAATATGTCAAATTCCTTTTCCAAATTCATCACTTTGATTGGACAAAGAGAAAGAAGAGCCTTGAAGGAGAGATGGGAATTGAGGCCAATTGGCGGCTAAACAAAGAAGAGGCGTTGCACATAAGAGAGAGGTTCCATGCATAGGAGACATAGTTGTGCACATAGAGGTTGGAGCACTGGACATATTAGTGGAACGCAACAGATAGGGAACGTTTTCCAGTGCAAATTTGAATGGCGCTGCGCATAGAGCTAGAGCACTGTGCACCTATAGGTGGCACTACAAATAGGGCCAGTAAGTGCCAAAACACCTTATCAACCACTCAAAACAAGTATGTGTAACCTGTGAGCTATCCTCCCGACATTTTTTTCATCATTTTGAAGCTGGTTTTCTATTCCAAAATTCAAACACTAGATTGCCTACAAATCCCTCCACATTTCCTTGAAGCCTAATCTCTCTAACTATTCCTTGAACCCTAATCCATCCTATAAATCCCTCCACCTTTTCCTTATACCGTAATTTCCTCAAACACAATCATAAAACCCTATTTTCTAAACAATCGCTATCAAAGAATAATACCCTCGTTGTCACTCTCATATCATATATATTCCATCCTACAACGCATAAACGCATCTCCCCTCCCCTATCCCTATTCACCAGAACGAATTCCTTTATTATCTTCTCTAGGGTTACATAGCTTGAAAATTATACAAACATGGAAAAAGAGGATAGATATTATGAGGAGGAAGAATACAGTGTCGGAGAAAGCATGGGAGATGAACCTCAACATCAGAGAAAACCACATAAGGGAGGCATTATTAGATAGGAACCATCAAACATCAGAGAGTCGCAGGCTTCTCATATGACTGTCACTTGTTTCAGACATCTAGGGTGTTATCAGTTTTGTGAGTAGGTACAAAGAGTTCAACATTGTCCAGATATGACTAGGATTTTTGTAGCCAATCTCCATGATAACAAAATAACTCTTATCGGGGTGACAGTTACAGTTTCATCCTCCATCATTGTTGATGCTATAAGGATTCAAAATGTCAGGGAAAAATGGTATAAGGCATAAGATTAGTGTAGGTTTTAACCCCGTACAGAAATTACCTGCATGCGAATTCTAAATCACAAGAAAATAAAAAATGCGAGAGCATAACCCATAAAACACATATACACAGAGATTTC